>CAUYQU010081847.1:0-44215 GCA_963574635.1 Cheracebus regulus
TTATATCATACCTATTCTAAAAGTGATCACGTAATAGGAAATAAATCACTTTTTAGTAATTGCATAAGCATTTCACAGATTTAAATGAAATCCTGAGCAATAGAGCAAGATTCTCGTTCTCTCTCCCTCTTTCTCTTTCTTCTTTCTCTTTTATTCTACTTCTTTCTCTTAAAAAAAAAACTTCCCCCTCTCTTTCTCTTTCTTTCTCTCTTTTATTCTTCAAAAAAAAAGAAAAGAAAAGAAAAGAAAAAAAAGGAAAAAAGAACACTAGGAGATAAAGAACGTATGCTCCAGCTTTAGGGGAAAAATAATAGTATCATACAAGGGATAAAGAGAGAACTGGAAAAAAGAAAAAGAAAAAGAAAAAAAAAAGAAAAAAAAATAGTAAGTAGATACTCTTTGATTTAAAATATATACCAAAAATATATGTTTTACATTTTGCCACACATAATTCAAAAAATTAACAAGCTAATTTCTCTATTCAGAGATAACTTCATTTATTTATTTATTGAGATGGAATTTCGTTCTTGTTGCCCAGGCTGGAGAGCAATGTCACGGTCCTGGCTCACTGCAACCTCTGCCTCCTGGGTTCAAGAGAGTCTCCTGCCTCAGCCTCCCAAATAGCTGGGATTACAGGAGCCTGCCACCATGCCTGGCTAATTTTTTTGTATTTTTAGTAGAGACAGGGTTTCACCATGTTGGCCAGGATGGTCTTGAACTCCTGACCTCAGGTGATCTGCCCACCTCGGCCTTCCAAAATGCTGGGATTACAGGCGTGAGCCACTGCACCTGGCTTATTATTATTATTATTATTATTTTTAAAAACTTGTTTTATTTCAATGGCTGATTTATGTCATCACAGAGGCCAGTATGTACAGACAAAGGAGGAGCTTTTATTTCTCTGTCTCTTCCTCCTTGGACAAAGTCTTGATGATCTTCTCCTTCTTGGCCTGGAGGCACTCTTCACGGTGCTTGCGGCTTCCTTGGTCTTAGACCTGCGGGCCTCAGCCTGGTCATTCAAGAGCTTCCTGCAAGCCTTGTCTGCCTTCAGCTTGTGGATTCCGTGAGGATCTGCTTATCTTTGAACACATTACCCTTCACCTTCAGGTACAGGCTGTGATACATGTGCTGATCGATAGTCTTAGCTTCACAGTATCTTCTGAGCAGCCTGCATAGAATCCTCATCCACTTGACCTTCTCTGTCATTTGGGCATTGTCTGTACCCTTTCACTTACCCATGCCCATGTGCCAGCCCTTCCGCTGGGCCAAGGTGTTTTTCCAGGAATGGACAGTCACAGGTTTATAGATGATCAGCCCATCTTTGATCAGTTTCTGGAAATGCTGATGGGAGTTAGCACTGATGATTTCATTGGTCTCATTGGGGTCCAACCTTCTTCTTGCCACAGCGGAGGACATAAGCAGCTAGCGTCTTCTGAAGCCCGAGCATTCAGAAGAATAGTCTATTTTTAAGAAAACAGTAAAATGTGGCCAGGCGCAGTGGCTCACGCCTGTAATCCCAGCACTTTAGGAGGCCAAGGTAGGCGTGAGCCACTGCGCCCGGCCACATTTTAGTGTTTAATAAACACTGGGATTACTAAAAATACAAAAACTAGCTGGACATGGTGGCTGCAGCAGTGAAAAGAGAAATAACTGTTATTAACATTTTGGTGTTTTTTTTTTTTTTTTTTTTTTTTTAGTTGGAGTCTTGCCCTGTCACTAGGTTGGAGTGCAGTGGTGCAATCTTGGCTCACTGCACCCTCCACCTCCTGGGTGCAAACAATTCCCCTGCCTCAGCCTCCCAAGTAGCTGGACTTACAGGCACACGCTACCACAACTGGCTAATTTTTTGTATTTTAGTAGAGACAGGGTTTCACCATGTTGGCCAGAATGGTCTCGATCTCCGGACCTCTTGATCAGCCTGCCTTGGCCTCCCAAAGTGCTGAGATTACGGGCATGAGCCAGTTTTGTCATTTTTTGTTGTTGTTGTTGTTGTCGTTTGTTTGTTTTTTTTTTTTGAGATGGAGTCTTGCTCTGTCTCCCAAGTTGGAATGCAGTGGTGCAACCTCGGCTCACTGCAGCCTCGGTCTCCCAAGCTCAAGCAATTCTCCTGCCTGAGCCTCCAGAGTAACTGGGATTACAGGCGCCCACCACCACACCTGGCTAAATTTTTGTATTTTTAGTAGAGATGGGGTTTCACCATGTCGGCCAGGCTGGTTTTGAACTCGTGACCTCAAATGATCTGCCCACGTTGGCCTCCCAAAGTGTTGGGATTAGAGGCATGAGCCACTATGCCTGGCCACATTTTGATGTTTTCTTAAAAATAGATTCTATTCTTTACTTATTTGTGCATGTGTGTGTTCTTCCTATGAGACCACTGGGCTGGCTTACATTGTTGCCTTCTCTCTGGCCACTTCCCTCTTGTTGCCATCTTCTTCTAGCTTTATTGAGGTATAATTGACAAAAAGTTGTTGGTATTTGAGATATGCAACGTGATGTTTGATATACTTGATATTCACAATGGTATCATTGTGAAATGATCACTACAATCAAACTAATTCACATATCTTGTGTGTGTGTGCGTGTGTGTGTGTGTGTGTGTATACTGAGAAATAAATATACAATACAGATTTTTTTTTTTTTAGATAGAGTCTCGCTCTGTTGTCCAGGCTGGAGTGCAGTGTTGTGATCTCAGCTCACTGCAACCTCCACCTCCCAGATTCAAGCAATCCTTCTGCCTCACAGGCGCACCTCACCACGCCCAGCTAATTTTCATATTTTTAGTAGAGACCAGGTTTCACCATATTGGCCAGGCTGTTCTCAAACTCCTGACCTCACGATCTGCCCGCCTGAGCCTCCCAAAGTGCTGGGATTACAGGCATCAGCCACCTCGCCCGGCCACAACACAGTATTGTCAGTCATCATCACCATGCTGTACACCACAACTTATTCCACACCTATCCATCCTGCAGAACCGAAGCTTTGTACCTTTGGCCAACGTCACTCGGTTTCTCCCATCTCCCCAGCCCCTGGCAACCACCATTCTACTCCATGCCTCTATGAATTCCACTACTTTGGAGTCCATGTGTAAGTGAGGTCATGCACTATTTGTCTTTTTATGCCTGGCTTATTTCACGTAGCATAATGTCCTCCAAGTTCATCATGTTGCTGCAAATGGCAGAATTTCCATCTTTTTAAAGGGTGAATAATATTCCATTATATAAATATGCACACATATATACATTGCATATATGTATACCTATGTACATACATATATACACATATATATCTACACACACACACACACACACACACACATCTATCACATTTTATCTGTCCATCCCTCCATGGACATGTAGGTTGTTTTCATATCTTGGCCATTGTGAATAAATAATGCTGCAGTCAACATGAGAGTGCAGATATTTCTTCAAGATACTGATTTCAGCTAGGTGCGGTGGCTCACACCTGTAAGCCCAGCACTTCGGGAGGCCGAGGCAAGCAGATCAGTTGAGCCTATGAGTTTGAGGCTAGTCTGGGCAACATGATGAAACCCCATCTCTACGAAAAATACAAAAATTAGCCAGGCGTGATGGCACATGCCTGTGGTCCCAGCTACTCGGGAGGCTGAGGATGGAGGATTGCTTGAGCCTGGAGGCAGGGGTTGCAGTGAGCTGAGATCGCACCACTGCACTCCAGCCTGGCTGACAGTGTGAGAGCCTATCTCTTAAAAAAGAAAGAAAAATGTCGATTCATGTTCTTTACCCATTTGCAGACACATTTTTTTCTTCCTTTCTTCCTTCCCTCCCTCTCTCCTTCCTTCCTTCCTTCTTTTCTTTTCTTTTCTTCCTTGAGATGGAGTCTCACTCTGTCTCTGGGACTACAGGTGTGTACACCACACCGGGTTAATTTTTGTATTTCGTTAATAAAAACAGGGTTTCACCATATTGGACAGGCTGGTCTCAAACTCCTGACCTCGTGATCCACCCACCTTGGCTTCCCAAAGTGCTGGGATTACAAGTATGAGCCACTTCGCCTGGCCTTTCTCTCTCCTTTCTTTTCTTTTCTTTTTTTTTCTACTGAGTTGTTTGAGTTCCTTATATCTCTTAGATATTAACACCTTATGGCTGGGCCTGGTCACTCACACCAGTAATCCCAGCACTTTGGGAGGCCAAGGCAGGTGAATCACCTGAGGTCAGGAGTTCAACACCAGCCTGGCCAACATGGCAAAACCCCCTCTCTATTAAAACACAAAATAATTAGCTGGGCCTGGTGGCCCCTCCCTGTAATCCCAGCTACTTGGGAGGCTGAGGCAGGAGAATTACTTGAACCTGAAAGGCAGAGGTTGCAGTGAGCTGAGATCGACCCAGCCTGGGCAACAGAATGAGACTCTGTCCCAAAAGACAAAAACAAACAAAAAACAAAACAAAAACAACAATGAAGCCACCTTCTTGGATATATGCTTTGTAAATATTTTCTTCCATTCCATAGGTTGTGGTTTCACTCTGTTCATTATTTCTTGCCAGGCAGAAGCTTTTTAGCTTTATGCAATCCTAGTTGTCTATCTTTGCTTTTGTTGTCTATGCCTTTGATGTCATATCCAAAACATCCTTGCCCAGACTGTCAAAAAGCTTTTCCTCTATGTTTTCTTCTAGTAGTTTTACTGCTTCAGGTCGTAAGTGTACATTTTTAATCCATTTTGAGTCAATTTTTGTGACAAGTGTAAGACCCAATTTCATTCTTCTGCATGTATCAGTTTTATTGAAGAAACTCCTTTCCCCACTGTGTGTTTTTGGCATCTTTGTTGAAAATCAGTTGGCTATAAATCCATGAATTTATTTTGGGGACCATTGGAATTTTGGCAGGAATTGCACTGAATCTGTAGGTCCCTTTGGGTAGTATGGACATTTTAACAACATTAATTCTTTCAGGTTCAAGAGATTCTTCTGCCTCAGCTTCTTGAGTAGCTGGGATTACAGGCGCCTGCCACCGCACCTAGCTAATTTTAGTAATTTTAGTAGAGATGGGTTTTCACTATGTTGGCCAGGTTGGTCTCGAACTCCTAACCTCAGGTGGTCCACCCCACCCCCACCACCCCATCCACCCAAAGGGCTAGGATTACAGGTATGAGCCATCATGCCAGTCCAGAAACATTATTTTTAACCACTGCCAAACATTATCATTGTCTGAATATATGGCAAACTTTTGAATGCATCTTTGATTATTCTTTAGGATATACTTCTAGAAGTGAATTACAGAATCAAAGGGTAAGAATTTTAAAGATACAAGCTACATTATCTTTTTTTTTTTTTTTTTTGAGATGGAGTCTTGCTCTGTCATTCAGGCTGTAGTACAGTGGCATGATCTTGGCTCACGGCATCCTCCGCCGCCTGGGTTCAAGCAATTCCCCTGCCTCAGCCTCCTGAGTAGCTGGGACTACAGGTGCGTGCCACCATGGCTGGCTAATTTTTTTTGTATTTTAGTAGAGATGGGGTTGCACCATGTTGGCCGGGCAGGTCTCCCTCTCCTGACCGCGAGATCTGCCCGCCTTGGCCTCCCAAAGTGCTGGGATTACAGGCGTGAGCCACCGCGCCTGGCCCGACAAGCTACATTATCTAAAGTTGTACCAATTCATATTCCAATCAGGAAGATGTGAAAAGCCCTGTTTTCTTGAACCCTCTCTGACTCTGCATATTAGCAGATGTGTTGGTCTAGAGTTTCATTGCAGATAACAGAATCCACTCTATCCGAAAGCAGAGTTATTACCAGTTATTAGGAAATCATTAGGAGATTTGGAGGGGCTGGTCCAAGCTCCCAGGAATAAACCCCAGAACCATATTGCAGAACTGGTTTACTAAGGGAGCTGCCTTTGCCACTGTCTGGAAGCCTGGGTGTAAGAAAGCTGCGACCGGAGGTAGTGGCTCATGCCTGTAATAGCAGCATTTTGGGAGACCGAGGTGCGTGGATCACTTGAGGTCAGGAGTTTGAGACCAGCCTGGCCAACACGGCAAAACCCTGTCTCTACTAAAAATGCTAAAATTAGCCAGGCTTGGTGGCCTGTGCCTGTAATACCAGCTACTTGCAATACTGAGGTGGGAGAATCACTTGAACCTAGGAGGTGGAGGTTGAAGTGAGCCAAGATCATGCCACTGCATTCCAGCCTGAGTGACACAGGGAGACTCTGTCTCAAAAAAAAAAAAAAAAAAAAAAAAAAAAAAAAAAACCAGAAAGTTCCATAGTGATTGCAGTCTCTAGGCTCACAGTGCCTCTGTCATGATTTCCACTATCAAAATGACCCATCTTAATCCCTGTGAAACTAGGAATTGGACCCTGGGACTTCTACTACAAATGCCACAGCAACTCTAAATGACTCTGTAACCTAGCTTACTGGACAAAACAGCATAACTGACAAAATTATGGCTTCTGCTTCTTAATTCCAATTTTTATTTTTCAAATTTTACATGAGCACATTGTTAGCTGTAAGGGAGTCTGAGAAATGTAGTGTTTTACTTTCAAGCTTTCAGCAGGCAGTAAGAATGACCCACAGTGGTTGGAATGGAGCTGAATGGGCCATTCTGTAGTACCTTCCACAGCCAACCCCTTTGGCCGCATCCATAAGTAGCCTTCTTTTTTGTTGAGGCAGAGTCTCATTGTGTCACTCAGGCTGGAGTGCAGTGGCATGATCATGGCTCACTGCAGCCTCCACCTCCTGGGATTGAGCAATTTTTCTGCCTCAGCCTCCCAAGTAGCTGGATTACAGGTGCCCGCCACCTCGCCCAGCTAATTTTTTTGTATTTTAGTCTTTTTAGTTGGCCAGGCTGGTCGGTAACTCCTGACCTCAAGTGATCTGCCTGCCTTGGCCTTCCAAAGTGCTGGGGTTACAGGCATGAGCCAATGCGCCAGGCTCATATATAGCCTTCTGCCAATAAATCTTCCCCCCCAAAATAATAGCAAAACCCAATATACTCTCCTAAGGGACCCATACCTCAGATAATTAAAAATGAGCTTATCCCAAAAAGGAGACCCAAGTCTCATTGCATCCATCTCTAAGTGATGTTCATTCCCCTTCTAGTATAATCACATATTGATATCCTATAATCTACAGACTCAATGATAAAGTTTACTATCCTTCTATGTTAAATATCCTGACTTACTCCATATAATATAGTAGGTGGGCTGGGCGAGGTGGCTCACGCCTATAATCCCAGCACTTTGGGAGGCTGAAGCAGGCAGATCACCTGAGGTCAGGAGTTCGAGACTAGCCTGACCAATGTGGTGAAACCCCATCTCTTCTAAAAATACAAAAATTAGCCAGGTAGGGTGACATGTGCCTGTAGTCCTACCTACTCAGGAAACTGAGACAAGAGAATCACTTGAACCCAGTAGGCGGAGGTTGCAGTGAGCTGAGGTCACACCACTGCACTCCAGCCTGGGCGACAGAGCAAAACTCTGCCTCAAAAATAAATAAAATAAATAAATAAGTGAATAAATAAATGTGTTTGAAATTTTCAGGGTTAGGGCAAGGGTCAGGGTCAGGGTCAGAATTAGCTGGGCCAACAAAAGTCTGGAAGAGGGATTGGAGAGAAGTAATTAGCCAGGGACCATGGAGAGAAGGCAATGAAGTCTATAGAAAGCTTTGTGTCTGGTGACTGGGCTGAAGTTGCTGTAGGTCAGCAGGGCTGAAAGTTGGAATCAAAGCTGAATGTGAAGCAGGGGAGAGTGAGGACAGATTAGAACTGGAACCCATGAAGGTATATTGGAACCCACATCTTTGTCTCAGCTCCTCCAACCTTGATGCCATGGGTTACTGCAGAAAAAACGAGTGTCCTCTGCCACAGAGCTGCACATGTACCTGGCCCAGGCCCCAGAGTGCCTGAAGGAGAACACTCAGAGAGGAGAAGACAGCAAGGGGTGGCACAAGGGAGTCACACCGGCACCTGGAGACTTTGGCGGCCAAGGTAGGAGGATCAGTTGAGGTCATAATTGTGGGCTATGTTACCCAGGCTAGTCTCAAACACCTGGTCCTCACTCCTAAGTGATCCTCCTACCTCAGCCCCATGAGAAGCTGGGATTGCAGATGTCTGCGGAGGGGATTTATTGTGGGAATTGGCTCACATGATTATGGAGGCTGAGAAGTCCCATAATAGGCCATCAGCAAGCTAGAGAACTAGGGGAGCCAGTAGTGAGGCTCAGTTCAAGTGCAAAGCCCTCGGAATCAGGGAAACAGATAGTGTTACTCTCTGTTCAAGGCCAAAAGCCTGAGAACCTAGGGGCTGCTGCTACAAGTCCCAGATTCCAAAGGCCAGAGAACCTGGGCCAGGCACAGTGGCTTATGCCTGTACTCCTAGCACTTTGGGAGGCCAATGTGGGCAGATCACTTGAGATCAGGAGTTCAAGACCAGCCTGGCCCACATGGCAAAACCCGGTCTCTACCAAAAATACAAAAATTAGCCAGGTGTGGTGGCACTTGCCTGTAGTCCCAGCTACTTGGGAGGCTGAGGCAGGAGAATCACTTGAACCCAGAAGGCAGAAGTTGCAGTGAGCCAAGATCATGCCATTGCACCCCAGCCTGGGCAACAAGAGCGAAACTCTGTCTCAAAAGAAAAAAAAAAGGCCAGAGAACATGGAGTTCTGATGTCCAAGAGCAGGAGAAGTTGGATGTCTCAGCTCCAGAAGAGAAAGAACAAATTCACCTTTTTTTTTTTTCTGCTTTTTTTTTTATTCAATCTGGGCCCTCAGCTGACTGGATGGTGTTCATCCACTTTGATGAGAGTAGATCTTCCATACTCAGTCCACGATTCCAATGCCAATGTCTTCTGGAAACACTCTCACAGATACACATAGAAATAACACTTTACCAGCTATCTGGGCATCCTTAATCCAGTCAATGAACCATCACAAACACTATTGGATCTTCTGCATTCTATGGCCCAATGGGGGAGCAGCGTGGTAGCCTGGACTTGCTGCAGAGCTTTGACTTGTTCCAGACTCTACCGAAACCTGGCAGCCTTTGGGTTACTCAGTACACACAATGCAACAGCGTGGCCTAGTAAGATACATATTGCCTTCAGAATCCAAAGAGGCTCACAGAGCATTGTGTTACTTTTTTGGTGGCAGAAGGGACCAGATATAGAAACTTGCCCTTCATTTTGGGGGAGATATCTCAAAATGTCATCCCAGATAAGTGAACCCCTAGAAACTTTACTTAGGTGGCAGATGCTTGCAATTTTTGGGGATTCACTTCCTATGCTTTGGGATGTAAATGTCTCACCAAAATAGCTGGAGTAATTGCTATTTCCTGCTCACCTGGTCCAACAAACATGGTATGATAAAAAGTAAACCAACCTAACGTCCTGTGGAATGGAAATGCAATCCAGTTCCTTCCAGACAGAAGCAGGACAGAGGGCCTGAAGGGTGATTAGCCCTGAGTCAGGACATTGAAGGTGGATTGCTGGCCCTGGTGGCTGAAAGTAACCTGTGTCTAATGGTGATAATTAACAGGTATAGGCCAGGTGCGGTGGCTCATGCCTGTAATCCCAGCCCTTTGGGAGGCCGAGGCGGGTAGATCACCTGAGGTCCAGAGTTAAAGACCAGCCTGGCCAACGTGGTGAAACCCCGTCTCAACTAAAAGTACAAAAATTAGCCAGGCATGACTGGGCGCGGTGGCTCACGCCTGTAATACCAGAACTTTGGGAGGCCAAGGCAGACGGATCACAAGGTCAGCAGTTCAAGACCAGCCTGGCCAACATGTGAAACCTCGTCTCTACTAAAAGATACAAAAAAAAAAAAAAAAAAATTAACCAGGCATGGTGGCATATACCTATAATCCCAGCTACTTGGAGGCTGAGGCAGGAGAACTGATTGAACACGGGAGGTGGAGATTGCAGTGAGGCAAGATCATGCCACTGCACTCCAGCCTGGGCAACAGAGCAAGACTCTGTCTAAAAAAAAAAAAAAAGAAAAAAAAAAAAAAAAAAAAAAGAAAAATTAACAGATATGGAGAGGAAAAGCATTCTCCAATAGCTGAACAGCAGGTCCTGGGGTATGTGGTAATTTACTTCAGAAATGAAACCATATCTAGAATAGCAATGCAGTGGCAGTCACTACTGATTAAGTTTACAAAATCCACTGTCATTCTTCAAATTTCATCTGTCTTCTGCACAGGCTGAAAAGGTGAGTTAAATGAGGATAGGGTAGGAATCACCACCTGTTCAGATTCTACCAAGTCCTTGATGGTGACATTAGTCTCTGCAATCCCTCCAGCAGGATGGTATTGCTTTTAGTTTAAGATTTGGTGGAGGCAGTTATGGTGGCTTCCACTTGGCTTTTTCTACCCTAATAGCGCTCGTTCCACAGGTCACGGAGCCATTGTGGGGATTCTGCCAGTTGCTGAATATCTCTATGCCAATTATGCATGTTGAAGAAGAAAATTACAAGCTCAGGTTGGCCGATTACCAATTCAGGACCTGGTATGAGTCAGAAGACTCTATGGAAACATTTAAGACACCTTCATCCAGAGAGCAAACCATGCTGAAAATCACACCCATGCCTTGATAGCAACAGAACTACAAAGAAGTCTGAATTTGTAGCCTTTGTTAGACCTCTTATGCCACCGGAAGCAAGAAATGGGCCTCTGAAACCTGGAATGGTGGTATCTAGGTAGACCTTATGTGATTTCATTGAAACTCCAGATTCCCCTGAACGCATGGGCCTACAAGAGTGTCCCACTATCCCTTACTGTTATATAGTAGCTTCTGCTTTCCTGAAAATTCTGTGTTTCAACCAAAATGGATGCCTTTCAAAATAATATTTGCCCTCCCCAAGATCAGTTCCCACCTCCCCTATGGCTATGAGACCAATAATCAGAGTCAAGTCACAGTGTGGCCTATCTGAGGAAGTATAGGACCTGCTAGGGAAGAAAACAGCAGAACTGCAGGGCCCAGAACTGGGAAAAAATACCTACTGGCAACGGATGTTAAAGGATGAAGGGAGAATATAAGAGACAGTAAGGAAGAGCTTATTGATATGAAGGATCCTTCCATGGCTCAAGATTCAGTACCCTAGTGAGGGTTCCTGGAATCATCTCAGCTGCGGTGGCTCCGGGAAGCTTGGAAAAATTGATGGTGCACATAAATAAAGGTGGGGTGTGCTAGAAAGGTCCTGGAGCAGGGTGCTGAGGAAGCGACCAAAACACTCACTGTGTAAGACCTGAGAACCTACCTGATGAGCAGACAAAAGAGGGCCCAGGGATTCTCCCTTTTATTAAGTAATGTGAAATGAGTTAGTAAGGGAGCCGTTGCCATCACTAAGAAGCTCAGTATTGGCTGTTCTGTGGGGACAGATGGCAGCTCTTATTTACCAAAGGCAAAGTGGGTGGAATGACTCTAATGGGCAACAAGGCTGGGATAGCCACTGGGAGGATTTGACTCCCAGGGATCTCTCATAATGACGAAAAGGCCCTGCTGTTCCTAGGACAAGAAAGTGGGCAGCCAACAAAGCAATGGCATAGTCAGGTGTGGTGGTGCACGCCTGTAGTCCCAGCTACTCAGGAGGCTGAGGCAGGAGAATGGCTTGAACCCGTGAGGCAGAGGCTGCAGTGAGCCGAGATCATGCCACTGCACTACAGCCTGGGTGACAGAGTGAGACTCAGTCTCAAAACAAAACCAAGCACAAAACAAAAAAATGGAAAGTATTTACAAAGTATTTATATGTGCTCCATTAGGCCGGGCACAGTAGCTCACCCCTGCAATCCCAGCATTTTGGGACGCCAAGGTGGGCGGATCACCTGAGGTCAGGAGTTCCAGACCAGCCTGACCAACAAGGAGAAACCTGGTCTCTACTAAAAATACAAAATTAGCCAGGCAAAGTGGTACATGTCTGTAATCCCAGCTACTTGGGAGGTTGAGGCAGGAGAATCACTTGAACCCAGGAGGTGGAGGTTGCAGCGAGCAGGGATTGCGCCACTGTACTCCAGCCTGGGTGACAAGGGTAAACTCCATCTCAAAAAAAAAAAAAAAAAAAAGATATATGTGCTCCAGAAGGCAAGAAGTTAAACCCTGCAAAGATTCAGAAACCAGCGAAGCTAGTGAAGTATTCAGGTACCAGTGGTATGGAGTTCCGGAGTGCTGTGTCCTGGTAAAGACTAAGCATCTGACTGCTGGAATCAAGTGACTGTCAGACCCACTAAATCCTAAGATTAGGTGGGCACAGCCTCATTCTACTGTACAATGGAAGTAGTACACCCAGGATTGGGCTCAGACAGGTCCAAAGGGCACGGTAAGTTATATGAATGGGCCCAGATCCATGTCACCTGCCTCCATTGCACCAATCCTTTTCTCTTAGCTTATACCTATGGCCTTGTGGGAGTTTCCCTATGCCCAGAAGACAGATGAAGAATCCTGGGCTGGCTCAGATTATGGGCCTTTTTTTTTTTTTTTTTAAATAAATAAAGTATTTAAATTTAAAATGATGGGAGTTTTAATCCATCGACCTATTTTTTCCTCAACTGCTTTAACATTCTGAGGAAAAACTAGACATCAAAAGCTACTTAAGATACAGAAGGCGGGGTACGGTGGCTCACGCCTGCAATCCCAGCACGTTGAGGGGGCCGAGGCAGGTGGATCACTTGAGGTCAGGAGTTCGAGACCAGCCTGACTAACATGGTCTCTACTGAAAATACAAAAATTAGCCGGGCATGGTGGCACGTGCCTGTAATCCCAGCTACTCAGGAGGCTGAGGCAGGAGAATCGCTTGAACCTGGGAGGCAGAGGTTGCAGTGAGCTGAGGAGATGGTGCCACTGCACTCCAGCCTAGGTGACAGAGCCAGACTCCATCTCAAAAAGAAAAGGAAAGAAGAAAAAGAGGAAGGAAGGAAGAGCAGGGAGACATGTCAGCTATTTTCCTCAGACTGGACCCTGAACCAGGAGCCCGAGATAATCAGTAAGACCCCATTTAACATTCTTTAGGTTCTCCATGCTATCCATAGAGGGGGCCATATGATGCAGTTCTGGATTTTCATCATAACTTTAAGGGAAATTTCCACAATGTCCAGAGCCTCAAAGTCCTGCAAATGAAGGAGGGGAATGTCCTCAAGCTTCTTGCAGCAGGAACCCACTTAGGTGGCACCAACCTGGTTCCAGATGGAACAGCTTATCTATAAAGGAAAAGTGATGGCATTTACATCCTAAATCTGAAGAATCTAATTCTGCTGGCAGCTCATGCCGTTGTTGCCATTGAAAACTCTTCTGATGTCAGTCTCATATCCTCCTGGAATCCTAGCCAGCGGGCTGAGCTGAAGTTTGCTGCTGCCACAGGGGCCGCTCCTGTTGCTGGTCACTTCACTCCTGGAACCTTCACTAACCAGGTCCAGGCAGCCTTCTGGGAGCTGCGTCTGTTGGTGGATACTGATCCCAGACTGACTGACCACTGGCCTCTCACAGAGGCAACTTATGATAACCTACCTACCATGCCTCTGTGGAAGATAGATTCTCCTCTGCGCTCTGTGGATATTTCCATCCCATGCAACAAGGGAGCTCACTCAGGGGGTCTGATGTAGGGGATGCTGGCTCAGGAAGTTCTGCACGTGCCTGGCACTGTCTCCCATGAACACCCACGAGTAGTCATGCCCAATCTCTGCTTCTACAGAGATCCTGAAGAGATTGAAAAGCTCACACCTGTAATTCCAGCACTTTGGGAGGCTGAGGCGGGTGGATCATGAGGTCAGTAGATCAAGACCATCCTGGCTAACACGGAAAAATTGGCTGGGTGTGATGGTGCGTGCCTGTAATCCCAGCTACTCAGGAGGCTGAGGAAGGAGAATCACTTGAACCCTGGAGGGGGAGGTTGCAGTGAGCCCAGATCAAGCCATTGCACTCCAGCCTGGGAAACAGGAGTGAAACTCCATCTCAAAAAAAGAAAAAAAAAATATCAGGTTCAGTGGCTCATGCCTGCAATCCTAGCATTTTTGGAGGCCGAGGCATGTGGATCACTTAAGGTCAGGAGTTTGAAACCAGCCTGGACAATATGGTGAAACCCCATCTCTACTAAAAGTACAAAAAATTAGCTGGGTGTGGTGATGCACGCCTGTGGTCCCAGCTACTTGGAAAATGGAGGCAGAGGTTGCAGTGAGCTGAGATCTTGCCACTGCACTCCAGCCTGGGTGACAGAGCAAGACTCCGTCTCAAAAAAAAGAGAGAGACAAGCTCCCTAAAGCCAGAACCTAGCTTTGCACAGTGCCCAGAACATAGCTTTGCACAGTGCCCAGAACATAGTGTTCATGTAATGCTATGATTTCCCCAATGGGAAATTTTAGAAGAAACGGAAACTTCACACCTTAGATTAAAAAGCTACAGTCTTGCTGGGCCTGGTGGCTCACACCTGTAATCCCAGCATTTTGGGAGGTGGAGGGGGGCAGATCACCTGAGATCAGGAGTTTGAAACCAGCCTGGCCAACATGGTGAAACCCTGTCTCTACAAAAAAAAAAAAAAAAAAAAAAAAATTAGCTGGGCGTGGTGGTGGGCACCTGTAATTCCAGCTACTTGAAAGGCTGAGGCAGGAGAGTCGCTTGAACCAGGGAGGCTGAGGTTTCAGTGAGCCGAGATTGTATCACTGTCCTGGGTGACAGGGCGAGACTGTGTCTCAAGAAAAAAACAAAACCAAAAAATGACAGTCTTAAACTAATGTGCTTGACTAAGATGGATAACAGAGATTGGATTTACATTGGATTCCATTTTAAACAACTAAAAAATTGACAACATAGATGAAATAAGCATTTTCAGGCATCACATTTTTAGCACAGGGCAGTCCTGCTTGAGAAAGGAAATACGTGAATGCCCAGCTGAGTGCTAGGAGCATTTCCAGGCCACAGCAAAGGGAGGGAAAGCAAAGTGTAGAGCCTGGTCATGTCCCTGAGTTGATGTAGCATTGGGAGGTTGGGGAGGCCCAGGTGGCTAGCGTTTGCAGGACAGAGTACTGGAGAGGAGAGAGTCATATTCCAGGAGATCCAGAGAGCTGTAGAAGGCTCCCTTAGAGTCTTCAACTGAAGATGAATCAGCACAGGCATGTATAGAAGCCACCTGAGGCCGGGCACGGTGACTCACACCTGTAATCTCAGCACTTTGGGAGGTTGATCACTCGGCATGTCCAAATACTGCCTGCATCATCTCATGACACGTGCATCCTGCCCACGTGTGTGAAATGAAACAGAGGATGTATTGTGAACACTAGTGGTCTTGGCCTCTTGTGTTGGTGGCATGGTCCCTAGTCTATATTTCCCACTGTTGTTATTATTATTATTGAGTTGGGGTTTTGCTCTTTTGCCCAGGCTGGAGTACAGTGGTGCCATCATGGCTCACTGCATCCTCTAGATCTTGGGCATAAGTGATTCTCCTGTCTCAGCCTCCCTAGTAGCTAGGACTACAGCTGTTGCCACTACACATGGAAAATTTCTTTTTTTGAAGCAGAGTTTTACTCTGTTACCCATGCTGGAGTATATGGCACTGCAATCTCTGCCTCCTGGGTTCAAGTGATTCTCCTGCTTCAGCCTCCCAAGTAAACCTGGGATTACAGGTGCCTGCCACCACGCCCAGCTAATTGTGTGTGTGTGTGTGTGTGTGTGTATGTGTGTTGGAGTTGGAGTCTTGTGCTGTCGCCCAGGCTGGAGTGCAGTGGAATGATCTTGGCTCACTACAACCTCCACCTCCTGGGTTTAAGCAATTTTCCTGTTTTGGCCTCCTGAGTAGCTTGGATTACAGGCTCCCGCCAGCAGACCCAGCTAATTTTTGTATTTTTAGTAGAGACGAGGTTTCACCCTGTTGGCCAGGCTGGTCTTGAACTCCTGACCTCAAGTGATCCACCCACCTCAGCTTCCCAAAGTGCTGCGATTACAGGCGTGAGCCACTGCGCCTGGCCATTTTGTTTGTGCTCTTGTTGTTGTTGTTGTTGTTGTTTTTAAGTAGAGACAGGCTTTCACCATGTTGGCCAGGCTGGTCTTGAACTCCTGACCTCGAGTGATCCACCAGCTCCGCCTCCCTAAGTGCTGGGATTACAGGTGTGACCCACTGTGCCTGGCCTATTTTTTAATTTTTTGTAGAGACTGGGTCTCACTATATGGTCCAGGCTGGTCTTGAACTCCTGAGCCCAGGCAGTCCTCCCAACTTAGCCTCCCAAAGTTTTGGGACTACAGGCATCAGCTACTATAGGCTGTTATATTGTCCAAAAATTTAGCTTTCCAACTAGTCAAAGTCATTGAACTTTTACTTTTATGTAATATCTTCAGCCCTTAGTAAGTATCCTCTATATTTGGGATAAGTGTTGTCTTTTGTTTTCAACTACCTTTTCTTTGGCTTATTCTGTGTGTGTGTGTGTGTGTGTGTGTGTGTGTGTGTGTGTGTGTGTGTGTGTGTGTGTGTGTGTGTGTGTGTCTTCTTAATCCATCTGGATTGCTGTGTCAGTTTTCTATGTGAATTTCCAGTTGCCTCCACAGTATTCATATTAGAATGCTTACTTTTTTTCTGCTGCTTTTTGCTATCCATTTTCTCATATAGTAAACATCTGTTTCTGGGGGAAAAAAACACTCAGAAATAACATAAATGATAAAATTAGCAGAAAAAGACAATAAACAGATATTATATTACATATGGTCAAGAAAGCAGAAAAAACCATAGATGGCCAGGTGCAGTGCCTCACACCTGAAATCCCAGAACTCTAGGAGGCCGAGGTGGGCAGATCATGAGGTCAAGAGATCAAGACCATCCTGACCAATATTGTGAAACCCTGTCTCTACTAAAAATACAAAAATTAGCTGGGTATGGTGGTGCAAAAATACAAAAAATAGCTGGGTATGGTAGTCCCAGCTATTTGGGAAGCTGAGGCAGGAGAATCGCTTGAACCTGGGAGGCAGAGGTTGCAGTGAGCCGAGATTGCACCACTGAACTCCAACCTGGCAAAAGAGCAAGACTCCATCAAAAAAAAAAAAGAAGAAAGAAAAAGAAAAACAAACCATAGGCATTAAAGGGAAACAAATGATGTAAAAAGACCCTAATAGAACTTTTAGGGATATAGCCAGGAGTGGGTGGTATATGCCTATAGTCCCAGCTACTTGGGAGGCTGAGGTTCTGAAGAATTGCTTGAACCCAGGAGGTGGAGGTTACAATGAGCTGAGATTGTGCCACTGCACTCCAGCCTGGGCAACAGAGTGAGACTCCATCTCAAAACAAAACAAAACAAAAAAACAGAATTTTCAGGGATAAAAAATATGTGTAATGGGATTAATAGCAGATCACATAACAAACAAAAGAAGATTCATTAAACATAAAGATATAGTAATAGAAGTTTTCAAAAATGAAACATTGAGAAAAAAAGACTGAAAAAAATAGAAAGTACTGGTGAGCTACGGGACAAATCAAATGTCCTACTGTATGAGCTGGAATCTAGTAGGAGAGGAGGTATAAGAATGAACAGGGAAATATTTTAATATTTTAAATAATAGGGCTTTAGTGGGCTGGGCACAGTGGCTCATGCCTGTAATCCCAGCACTTTGGGAAGGCGAGGCGGGCAGATCACGAGGTCAAGAGATCAAGACCATCCTGGCCAACACAGTGAAACCCCATCTCTACTAAAAATACAATAATAATAATAATGGCTCCAAATGTTCTACATTTGATGGAAACTATATGTCCACAGATCCAAGAAAATCAATGAACTCCAGACAAAAGAAACATGAAATGATACTACATATTACTGTATTATATATATACTATATATTACAATCAGATTGCTTAAAATCAGAGATTAAGAGAAAATATTAAAAGTAGTCAGAGAAGGCCAGTCGTGGTGGCTCACACCTGTAATCCCAGCACTTTGGGAGGCCAGAGGTGGGTTGATCATGAAGTCAGGAGTTCAAGATCAGCCTGGCCAAGATAGTGCAACCTCTTCTCTACTAAAAATACAAAAAAATTAGCTGGATATGGTGGCTGGCACCTGTAATCCCAGCTACTTGGGAGGCTAAGGCAGGAGAATTGCTTGAACCCGGGAGGCGGAGGTTGCAGTGAGCTGATATTGTGCCACGGCACTCCAGCCTGGCGAAAGAGACAGACCCTGTCTAAAAAAAAAAAAAAAAAAAAAAAAAAAGTCAGAGAAATAAGACATTGCACAGAGAGGAAAAAATGTAAAAATGACGACTGATTTCTTGTTAGAAGACAAAAATAAAGCAAGCCAGAAGACACTGGGGCAATATCTTTGTTGGAAATAGATGCTCGGTGCCACAAAGAAAAATTAACACTGAGACAAAGGATCTTTCAGCAATGTAACTTTTACTTCCTGGACTGCAGGAAGGGTACTCTCACTAGCCATCTTGCCACAAAAGTATGCCTTACACATATTTGGTTGGAGCCAGACCTCACAATCTAAACTAAAACCCGAGTGACTAATAACTTAAAATTTTCTAAATTGGTAAAAGCAGTGGAAAGCTGGGACATGCCTGTGAGCACATCCAGCACAGATATCTTGGTTAAAGTACAAAGACATAGAATGTACTACGTGCCTGTAAGCATGGCATGTTTAACAGCTACATAGGATAGCTAATAACAAAGTTGTTAGCACACTTATTCTTTAACAAGAACGGAAACTTTAGAAAGGAACTTTTCTACTTCCCACAATCTTTAAACTACTAAAAGAAAAAACATCTAAAAAAAAAAAAAATGAGAGGCTGGGCATGGTAGCTAACACCTGTAATCCCAGCATTTTGGGTGGCCAAGGCAGGAGGAGTGCTTGAACCCAGGAGTTCGAGACCAGCCTAGGCAAAATGGTGAAACCTTGTCTCAATAACAAATACAAAAATTAGCCAGGTGTGGTCTAGCGTACACCTGTAGTCCCAGCTACTTGAAACGCTGAGATAGGATGATCACTTGAGCCCAGAAGGTTGAGGCTACAGTGAGCAATACTCTAGCCTGGGTGACCGTGAGACCCTATCTCAAAACAAATGAATAAAGCAACAGAGGTTATTTTTTGTCATTTGGTAAGGGAGATATATTTTAAGATATTTTATCTCTGTACAGGAGAGCTTTTTCTTTCTTTCTTCCCACTTCTTTCTTGCCTATTAAGCTCCTGGCTCCTTAAAACTACAAAAAAAAAAAAAAAAAAAAAAGAAGCCCCATGAGACGGCTCAAGCCACTAATCCTAGCGGTTCAGGAGGCTGAGATGGGCGGATTCCTTCAGGCCAGGAGTTCCAGACCAACCTGGGCAACATAGTGAGATCTGGTCTCTTAAAAAAAAGGGTGGATGCCTGGGCACAGTGGCTCACACTTGTAATCTCAGAACTTTGGGAGGCCTAGGAGGGCAGACCACCTGAGGTCAGGAGTTCAAGACCAGCCTGACCAACAAGATAAAACCCTGTCTCTACTAAAAATACAAAAATTAGCCATGTATGGTGGCGGGTGCCTGTAATCCCAGCTACTCAACAGGCTGAACCATGGGCACGGATCACTTAAGTCAGTAGTTTGAGACCTTTCAGACCAGCCTGGCCAGCATGGTGAGACACTGTCTCTACAAAAAATACAAAATATATAAAAATTAGCTGGGTGTGCTGGGACGCACCTGTAATCCCAGCTACTCAGGAGACTGAGGCAGGAGAATCGCTTGAACTTGTGAGGCAGAGGTTGCAGCAAGCCAAGATTTCACCACTGACCTCCAGCCTGGGCAACAGAGCAAGATTCTAGCTCAAAAAAAAAAAAAAAAAAAAAAAAAACCAAGAGGAGGGCAAAACATTTAACAAAAGGAGGCAAAAGATTTAAATAGACATTTCACTAAAGACAATATGTGAATTGGAAATAAGCACATAAAAACATGCCGATCATCATTAGTCCTTAGGGAAATGCAAATTAAAACCACAATAAGATGCCTCTGCACTCATACTAGATTGTCTGAAATGAAAATGTATTAGTGAGGATGTGTACAAACTAAAACAATCACATGTGGCAATTTACTGTAAGGTGGTATACAACTTTGGAAAACAGTCTGGCCATTTCTTTATTATTTTTTTTTTTTTGCAACAGTCTCACTCTGTCATCCAGGCTGGAATGAACTGGCATAATCTCAGCTCACTGCAGCCTCGACCTCCCCAGCTCAGGTGAGAGCTCAGGCAACCCTCTTGCCTCAACCTCCTGAGTAGCTTGGGACCACAGGCATGTGCCACCACACTGAGCTAATGTTTTGTATTTTTAGTAAAGACCAAGATTTGCTATGATGCCTCCCTGTCCCGGGTTCAAAAAATTCTCAAGCCTCAGCCTCCCGAGTAGCTGCAATTACAGGTATGCACCACCATGCCCAGCTAATATTTATATTTTTAGTAGAGATGGGGTTTCACGATGTTGGCCAGGATGGTTTTGAACTCCTGGCCTCAGGCGATCAACCCCCATTGGCCTCCCAAAATGCTGGTATTGGGATTACAGGCGTGAGCCGCTGCCCCTGGCCCTGACTCTACAATTTCTTTCTTTTTCTTTTCTTTTCTTTTTTTTTTTTTTGAGATGGAGTCTCGCTCCTTTGCCCAGGCTGGAGTGCAGTGGCATGATCTCGGCTCGCTACAGCATCCACCTCTGGTTTCCAGAGATTCTCCTGCCTCAGCCTCCCGGGTATCTGGGATTACGTGCACGCACCACCACGCCCTGCTAATTTTTTTGTATTTTTAGTAGAGACGGGAGTTTTGCCGTGTTGGTCAGGCTGGTCTTGAACTCCTGACCTCTCTCGTAAGGATCTGCCCGTCTCAGCCTCCCAAAGTGCTAGGACTACAGGTGTGAGCCACCGTGCCTGGCCTGTGATTTCTTAAAGAGTTTAATACGAGCAGGCGCAGTACCTCATGCCTGTAATCCCAGCACTTTGGGAAGCCAAGGTGGTAGGATTGCTTCAGCCCAGGAGTTGGAGACTAGCCTGGGCAATGTAGTGAAACCCTGTCTCTACTAAAAATACAAAAAATCAGCAGTATGGGGTGGCAAGTGCCTTTGCTTAAACCTAGGAAGTCAAGCCTGCAGTGAGGGGAGATCGTGCCACGGCACTCTAGCCTGGGCAACAGAGAGAGACCTTGACTCAAAAGAAAAGAAAAGAAGAGAAGAGAGAAGAGAAGAGAAGAGAAGAGAAGAGAAGAGAAGAGAAGAGAAGAGAAGAGAGAAGAGAAGAGAGAAGAGATTTTAACATAGATGTCCCAGATGAACCAGTTTCTCACCACTACATGTGTATTCAAGACAGAAAAATCAAAGCAGATGTTTACATATAAACATTGTCCACAAACGCATAGAAGATTTTTAAGGGGAAAATATTTATTTTTCCTATTTAAAGTTGACAAATTAACGTATATATAGATATTTGCAGTGTATAACAGGATGTTTTAAAATATGCATACATTGTGGAATGGTTATTAACCATTAACAAATAATTACCTCACATACTTATTATTTATTTGTGGTGATATGGTATAATATGAAATATATTTGGTCTTTGTGCCAGTTCCTATCACCCTGTTACAGAGAACTCCTAAAACCCTTGGAATTTTCTGAGTGATATGAGTGCATTTTGAAATTCACAATGAGCCTTTTTTGTGGATCTTTTTTAATTTTAATTTTTTATTTTAATAGGTTTTTGGTTTCCCAAAAACCTATTAAAATAATAATTCTTTCATAACCAGAATGTGGTCTCTAATGCCACTTTCCACTGAGGGAACCAGAGGCCTTAAAGAAATGACTTAATCTATATCAGGGCAGAAAATGTACAAGATAAACCTGAAAATTTTTTTTTATTTTAATAGGTGGTGTTAGCCAATTTTTTTTTTTTTTGAGATGGAGCCTTGCTCTGTTGCCCAAGCCGGGACAATCTCAGCTCACTGCAACTTCCGCCTCCTGGGTTCAAGTGATTCTCCTGCCTCAGCCTCCTGAGTAGCTGGGATTACAGGGGCTTGCCACCACACTTGGCTAATTTTTTGGATTTTTAGTAGAGACATGGTTTCACCATATTGGCCAGGCTGGTCTTGAACTCCTGACCTCAGATAATTCACCCCTCTCAGCCATCCCAAGTGTTGGGATTAAAGGTGTGAGCTACCACGCTGGCCTGCCAAGTCCCCCACTTTTTCTTTCTTGAGATGGAGTCTTGCTCTGTTCCCAGGCTGGAGTGCAATGGCACGATCTCAGCTCACTGCACCCTCCGATTCCCTGGTTCAAGTGATTCTCCTGCTTTAGCCTCCCCAGTAGCTGGGATTATAGGTACCTGCTGTCACACCCAGCTAATTTTAATTTTTTTATTTTTAGTAGCGACGGGGTTTCACCATGTTGACCAGGATGGTCTCCATCTTCCGACTGCATGATCCACCCACCTCAGCCTCCCAAAGTGCTGGGATTACAGGCGTGAACCACCACACCTGGCCTGCTCTGCAATTTATAACAGCACAAGACTAGAAACAACCTAAATGTCCATTAATAAGAAACTGGTTAAATAAATTAGAGTATATCTACATTATACAACTATAAAATAGAAAATGCAGCTGTAAATTGTGAGGAAAAAAACTTTATATGCTGCCATTGAGTAGTGTCTAGAATATATTGCTAAGTGAGAGAAAAGAAAAAAAATGCAAAGCTATGAATAGAGTATTATATATTGCTTGTTATCTAAGGAAGTATTTCCTAGTTCTGTCCATTGAAAAACACTAGAAAAACAACCAATGCAATAGCAATGAATATCTTTCATAACCAGAATGTGGTCTCTAATGCCACTTTCCACTGAGGGAACCAGAGGCCTTAAAGAAATGACTTAATCTATATCAGGGCAGAAAATGTACAAGATAAACCTGAAAATTTTTTTTTAATTGAAAGCAAGTTTATTAGGAAAGTAAAGGAATAAAGAATGGCTACTCCATAGGCAGAGCAGCCTGAACTTGGAATTTTTATTTTATTTTATTAGAGGTTAGGCCTGGCGCTATGGCTCACGCCTGTAATCCTAGCACTTTGGAAGGCCGAGGCTGGTGGATCACGAGGTCGGAGGTTTGAGACCAGGCTGACCAACATGATGAAACCCCGTCTCTACTGAAAACACAAAAAAATTAGCCAGGCATGGCGGTGGGCGACTGTAATCCCAGCTACATGAGAAGCTGAGGCAAGATAATTGCTTGAACCCAGGAGTTGGAGGTTGCAGTTAGCCAAGATCATACCAATGCAGTCTAGGCTGGGCAACAAAGTAGGAGTCCATCTTGAAAAAAAAAAAAGAGATGAGGTCTTGCCATGTTGCCCAGGCTGATGTCATACCCCTGCCCTTAAGGGATCCTCCTTACTAAGTCACCTAGCTGGGATTATAGGCACAATCCACCATGCTCCATCTGAACCTGGAATATTCTATCATACCAGAATGTAAGAAAGCTGTCAGAGATTGCTAGAATTATTTCACAAAGACATCAATGCCAAATTGAAAGAGCTCTCATTGCCACAATGAACCATTTGAGTACCAAAAAACATTAGCTGTAGTAACATTCATGTGCAGGTACAGATACTAAAAAAAAAAATTAGTCACCTTTGGAGACACTTAGGATACCACTTTATTCTGAAAACAAGCAAATAAAGGGAAAGAGGAAAGACTCAATCATTTTCCTGCTTTTCTTATACAAATTATTTCTATTCATTTATTTTTTGCGACAGTGTCTTTCTCTGTGATCACGGTTTACCACAGCCTTGACCTCCATGTCTCAAGTGATCGTCCCTCCTCAGCCTCCTGAGTAGCAGGGACCCTATATGTGAGGCACCACACTCAACGAATTTTAAAATGTTTCGTGGAGATGGGTTCTCCCTTTGTTGCTCAGGGTGGTACAAATTATTTTTGGCCAGGTATGGTGGCTCACACCTGTGATCCCAGCACTCGGGGAGACTGAGTGGGTGGACTGCTTGAGCTCAGGTGTTCGAGACCAGCCTGGGCAACATGGTTTCACCGTGTTTCACCGTCTCCCCGCAAAATACAAAAAATTAGCTGGGCATGGTGGCCTGTGCCTGTAGTCCCAGCTACTAAGTGGGCTGAGATGGGCGTCTCACTTGATCATGGGAGGTGGAAGTGAGCCGAGATCTCCCCACTGCACACCAGGCTGGGTGACAGTGCGACCCCATCTCAAAAAGAAAATTACTATTTTTTTTTTGAGGTGGAGTTTTCACTTTTGTTGCCCAGGCTGGAGTGCAGTGTTGCAATCTCAGCTCACTGCAACCTCTGCCTCCCTGGTTCAAGCAATTTTCCTGCCTCAGCCTCCCAAGTAGCTGGAATTATAGGCATGTGCCACCACATTTGGCTAATTTTTTTTTTTTTATTTAGTAGAAACGGGGTTTCACCATGTTGGTGAGGTTGGTCTCCAACTCCTGACCTTAGGTGATCCACCCGCCTCAGCCTCTTAAAGTGCTGGGATTACAGGGATGAGCCACTGCGCCTGGCTGAAAATTAGTTTTTAAGGTATTCAAATAATTGATCAAGAAAGAATTCCAGTTAATAAATGCTGAGTAATTGATGGAATTGGAATGAACTGAAACAATAATCTGCTAAAACTCTTTGGTGAAAAGTGAATGGTGAACGTTGTAAAGGAAGAATCAGGCTGACAATTCCATAAATTAACAAGAGAAACAACCAGACATTGTGTGCCTCTGATACAATAGGAACAATTCTTGCCATCTATGAAGTTTCCTGCCATTGAAGTGAACTTGAATCTAGTCAAGCCTCTAGATCAGCACTGTCCAAACAGAACTTTCTGCAATGATGGAAATACCTTTGTGTACTGTCCAATACTGTAGTCATTAGCCACATGTGATTATTGAGTGCTTGGCTAGGGAGATCAAAGAACTAATTTTTAAATTTTAGTTAAATTTTAATTAATTTAATTAATTTAGTTTTTAAGATAGTATTTCAGCTCACTGCAACCTCTGTTTCCCAGGTGCAAGCAATACCCCCACCTCAACCTCCCTAGCAGCTAGGATTACAGGTATGCGCCACCACAACAAACTTTTTTTTTTTTTTTGAGACGGAGTTTCACTCTGTCGCCCAGGCTGGAGTGCAGTGGCACTATCTCGGCTCACTGCAACCTCTGCCTGCTGGGTTCAAACAATTCTCCTGCCCCAGCCTCCCAAGTATCTGGGACTACAGGCATGCGCCTCAATGCCCAGCTAATTTTTTGTATTTTTAGTAGAGACAGTTTCACCATGCTGGCCAGGCTGGTCTTGAACTCCTGACTTCCTGATCTGCCCACCTTGGCCTCCCAAAGTGCTGGGATTACAAGCATGAGCCACAACACACACCTGTATTTTTAGTAGAGACAAGATTTCACCATGTTGGCCAGGCTGGTCTCCAATTCCTGACCTCAAGTGACCTTGGCCTCCCAAAGTGCTGGGATTATAGGCGTGAGCCATCACACCCAGCTGTCAGTGCATCTCTTGATCTACTAATTTACAGAAAATACAGAGGATAAAGGAATACATTAAATGACAACATGACTCAGGGTAGAGCTTGTTTGGATCCTTATTCAAGCAAATGAACTGTAAGAGACAGCTAGGGGTATTTGAACTGGATAATTCATAATATTAGAAACATATATATATATATATATTTTGAGATGGAGTCTCACTCTGTCGCCCAGGCTGGAGTGCATGGCTCAATCTCGGCTCACTGCAACCTCCATCTCCTGGGTTCAAGTGATTCAGCTGCCCCAACCTCCAAAGCAGGGAGAGAATGCCTTAGTAAATATCTTTATACATATATAATTATTAATGTCTGATAGTAGTTTTGTAGAATATTTTAAGAAATGAATTTGCACAGTAAGTAGAGCAGGCACTTAAAAATATATGTACAGTACATATAAATGCTTTTTTTGTTTGTTTGGCCTCCTGCATTCAAGCAATTCTCCTGTCTCGGCCTCCCAAGTAGTTGGGATTACAGAAGCCAGCCACTACACCCAGCTAATTTTTGTATTTTTAGTAGAGACAGGGTTTCACCATGTTGGCCAGGCTGGTCTCAAACTCCTGACCTTGTGATCTGCCCACCTTGGCCTCCCAAGGTGCCAGGATTACAGGTGTGAGCCACCACTCCCAGCGGTTTGGGTTTTTTTTGAAACAGGCTCTCATTCTGTCACCCAGGATAGAGAGTAGTGGTGCGACCATGACTCACTGCCCCCTTGACTTTCCAGGTTTAAGGGATCCTCCCACCTGCTTCAGCCTCCTGAGTAGCTGGAACTACAGGCATGTGCTACCACACCCGGATAATTTTTTCTATTTTTTGTAGAAACAGGTCTCACTATGTTGCCCAGACTGCTCTCCAACTCCAACTCCTCCCACCTCAGCCTCCCAAAGTGCTGGGATTACAGGAGTGAGCCACCGTGCCCACATTCACCGTTTACATAAGTAGAGTCGTATTATATGTATATATTGTTCTCCAACTTTGCTTTTTCATTTCATGTGGCTTAGCTATCTTTTTTTTTTTTTTTTTCAGGTCTTTCCTCTGCCCCCGGGGTTCTAGCGATTTATTTTTTCCATGTGGCTTAGCTTAGGATATAATATATAGGGGACCACTGTATTCTTTTTAGAAGTTGCATAGTATTCCATAAAATAAACTGATATATCATGTTTTTAAATACCAAGTTTTATTTTAATCTTCATTTTTAAACACATTTTATGATGGAAATTTTCAAACATGAACAAAAATAGAAAGAATCCTGCATGAAAGAAAGAATTCTATGATGAACAACCATATACCCATCACCCAGCTTTAATATTTATCATTATGTAGTCAATCTTATTTCATATATTCCGTTTTATAAATTTTTTTTCTTTTTCTGAGGATATGCCAAGTAAATTTCGTATATTCCTTTCCACCCTCATTTTTTCTCCCCTTTTGCTGGATTTTTTTTTTTTTTAAATCTCAGAGAAGTTTGGGCACCATGGCTCACGCCTGTAAGCGTGAGGAGTCTGGGGCACTTTGGGAGTCTGAGGTGGGTGGATATACTTGAGGTAAGGAGTTGGAGACTGGCCTGGTCAACATGACAAAATCCTGTCTCCACTAAAAATACAAAAATTAGCCAGGCGTGGTAGAGAGGGGGAGCCTATAATCACAGCTACTTAGGAGGCTAAGGCAGGAGAATCACTTGAACCCAGGAGGCAGAGGTTTCAGTGAGCCAACATCATGCCACTGCACTCCAGCTCGGATGACAGAGTGAGACTCAGTCTCAAAAAAAAATTTTTTTTAATAAAAAATGAAGCCTGGCCAACATGGCGAAGCGGGTGCCTGTAGTCCTAGCGATTTGGGAATCTGAAGTATGAGAATTGCTTCAACCTGGGAAGTGGAGGTTGCAGTGAGCCAAGATTGAGCCACTTCAGCTTGAGCAACAGAGTGAGACTTGTCTCAAAATAAATAAATAAAGTTAAATTAAATTTAAAATCCCAGATGCATCATTTCACCTACAAATACTTCAGTATGGATCTTTAAAAGATAACAATTTTTAAGCATAACCACACGCCATTATAGTACAAATCAGAATTTCAAGTAATTATTGGCTAAGTGTGGTGGCTCATGCCTGTAATCCTAACGCTTTTGGAGGCAGAGGCAGGAGGATCACCTGAGGTCAGGAGTTCAAGACCAACCTGGCCAACATGGTGAAACCCTGTGTCTACTAAAAAAAAAAAAAAAAGGCCAGGAACAGTGGTTCATGCTTGTAGTCCCAGCACTTTGGGAGGCTGAGGTGGGTGGATCACTTGAGGTGAGGGGCTCAAGACCAGCCTGGCCAAGATAGCGAACGCTGTTTCTACTAAATGTACAAAAATTAGGTGGGTGTGGTGGCAAGCACCTGTAATCCCAGCTACTCGGGAGGCTGAGGCACGAGAATTGCTGGAATTTGCGAGGCAGAGGCTGTAGTGAGCCAAGATCGTGCCACTACACTCCAACCTGGATGATAGAGTGAGACTCTGTTTCAAAAAAAACAAAAACAAAAACAAACAAACAAACAAAAAACTGGCCAGTTGTGGTGGCTTACACCTGTAATCCCAGCACTTTGGGAAGCTGAGATGGGTGGATCACCTGAGGTCAGGAGTTCGAGACCAGCCTGGCCAACATGGTGAAATCCTGTCTCTACTAAAAATACAAAAATTAGCCAGTCCTGGTGGCAGTGCACCTGTAGTCCCAGATACTCAGGAGGCTGAGGCAGGAGAATTAATTGAGCTTGGGAGGCAGAGGTTGCAGTGAGATGAGATCAGGTCACTGCCCTACAGCCTGGACAAATAACAAATTTACTCAAAGCTTTAGGTGACACAGGAGCCCTCAGAAAGAAAGACTCCCCCCCACCCCAAGGCATTATTTCTTACAGGAAAATTGTAGAGACAATTTCAGTGTCCATCAAGAGAGGAATGAACAGTTAAAGTATAACATACCCATTATGCGTTAATTGTGGACAAATGTCCAACACATATTTTTTTAAACAATTTTTGTAGAGACAAGATCTTGTTATGTTGTCCAGGCTGGTCTCTAACTCCTGGCCTGAAGGAATCCTCCTTCTTAGCCCCCTCAGGTGCTGGGATTATAGGTTCCAGCCACCATGCCCAGCCTTATTTTTGAATATAAAATGCAAGATGAACAATATGTGAATCACCCACATTAGAAAAATACCGAAGAATCCCAACTATATACTTTCTCTCTAACATAAAAATAAGTTTATTTATTTATTTGTTTATTTTTTGAGACGGAGTCTGGCTCTGTAACCCAGACTGGAGTGCAGTAGTGCAATCTCACTGCAACTTCTGCCCCTAGGGTTCTAGCGATTCTCCTGTTTCAGCCTTCAGAGTAGCTGGGATTAAAGGCACATGCCACCACACCCGGCTAATTTTGTATTTTTACACAATTAAGATGGGGTTTCACCATGTTGGCCAGGCTGGTTTCAAACTCCTGACCTCAGGTGATTCATCTGCCTCAGCCTCCCAAAGTGCTTGCAGTACAGGCATGAGGCACTGCACCTGGCAAAAAGTAAATTTAAAATGATACACACAACTATTAATCGTGCTTACCCCTAGGGAATGGGAAAGGCAGAGATGGAAAGAGGTGTATTTTCACCTTTTCGCTTTGTAGAGGTCTATATAAATTTTTTTTTTAATTTTTATTTTGAGAGGGAGTCTGGCTCTGTTACCCAGGCTGGAGCACAGTGGCACAATCTCCGCTCACTATAACCTCCATCTCCTGGGTTCAACAGATTCTCCTGAGGCCTATATAATTTTAATTAAAAAGAGAATGAGCATCATAACATTTATAAATCTGAGAAAACCATCACGTGTTTTCTTTTCTTTCTTTTTTTTTTTTTTGGAGATCTCTGCCTCCCCCATTCAAGCGATTCTCCTGCCTCCGCCTCATGAGCAGCTGGGACTACAAGCGCGTGCCACCACACCCAGCAAATATTTGCATTTTTAGTAAAGATGGGGTTTCACTATTTTGGCCAGGATGGTCTCAATCTCTTGACCTCAAGATCCGCCCACCTCAGCCTCCCAAAGTGCTGGGATTATAGGCACGAGCCACCGTGCCCCGCCCGTACTGGGCGTTTTCTTAACTGCTTGACTCTATAAGCTCATATGCAGACTACGGGCCTGATAAGTTAAAACCACAAATGTGGCCGGGCACGGTAGCTCACGCCTGTAATCCCTGCACTTTGGGAGGCCGAGGCAGGCGAATCACGAGGTCAGGAGTTCGAGAGCATCCTGGCTTACACGGTAAAACCTCAACTCTACTAAAAATACAAACAAAATTAGCCGAGCGTGGTGGCTCGCGCCTGTAATCCCAGCTACTCGGACGCTGAGGCAGGAGAATCGCTTGAACCTGAGAGGCAGAAGTTGTGGTGAACGGATATTACTCCATTGCTCTCCAGCCTGGGAGACAGAACAAGACTCCATCTCAAACCAAACAAAAAACGGACAATGTACTTATTTATATAACATTAGCAATGGCTCTTATATAGTTCAGGCTCTGTACAGAGCTACATTCAAATAATCACGGTCAAGAATCCAGAAAGAGGCCTGGCGTGTGGCTCACGTCTGCAATCTCAGGACTTCGGGAGGCCCAGGCAGACGGATCACCTGAGGTCACGTGTTCGAGACCGGCCTGGCCAACAAGGAGAAACCCCATTTCTACTAAAAATACAAAAATTAGCTGGGCATGGTGGCACATGCCTGTAATCCCAGCTACTCGGAAAGCTGAGGCAAGTTAATCGCTTGAACCCAGCAGGCGGAGGTTGCAGTGAGCCGAGATTTCGCCACTGCACTCCAACCTGGGCGACAGAGTAAGTCTCCGTCTCGGGGAGAAAAAAAAATCCAGAAAGAAAGATATAACAAAGCAGTTGAAATTTTTACTTGCATGAGTTCAAAGTCTATTAACATCTTATCCAGTCCTTGTGGTTCCCGTAGAGGCTTTCTTATTCGAAATGCCCAAATCTTTCTCAGCGCTCCTCCAACCCCCACTCTTTTCTCAGCCCTTTTGTTAATTCACATAAATGTCCTAAGCCTCTGGGTTTTCTGAAGCAACTGGTCATATTTCTGCATCCCAAAAGATCACAAAACTTGGTTAGTGAAGACTCTTTAGTTGAGGGTGGCGAAGCTTGGCCCCATTCACATATTGAGGGTATCTCTTTCTCCAAAAAAAATTTTTTTTGAGATGTAGTCTTGCTCTGTCGTCCAGGCTGGAGTGTAGTGACGCGCTGCAACCTCCGTCTCCCGGGTTCAAGCAATTCTCCTGCCTCAGGCTCCTCAGTAGCTGGGATTACAGGCGCGCACCACCACGCCCAGCTAATTTTTGTATTTTTAGTAGGGGCGGGGGAGAGGGGTTTCAGCATGTGAGTTAAGCTGGTCTCGAATTCCTGACCTCGTGATCCTCCGACCTCACCCTCCCAAGGTGCTGGGATTACAGGCGTGAGCCACCGCGCCCCGCCCCAAATTTGATTTTGTTAATATTTAGTTCATGTGCATTACAGCGGATCGTCCTAACCTGATTCTATTTTGAGAAAAGAAATTAAGTAGGGGGCTGTGAGCGTTGGTTCACGCCTGTAATCCCAGCATTTTGCGGGGGCCGAGGTGGGCGGATCACGAGGTCAGGAGATAGAAACCATCCTGGCCAACTTGGTGATACCTCGTCTCTACTAAAATACAAAAAATTAGCCGGGAGGTGGCGCGCGCCTGAAGTCCCAGCTACTCGGGAGCCTGGGCAGGGGAATCGCTTAAATCCGGGAGGCGGAGGTTGCAGTGAGCCTAGACCGCGCCACTGCTCGCCAGCTTGGCGATAGAGCAAAACTCTGTCTCAAAAAAAAAAAAAAAAAAAAAAAAGTAAGTAGGGGCATTGCTATTGTTTGTATTCCTCATTTCTTAAATTTGTTTGCTATGTCGAGGTTTAAAAAAAAAAAAAGATTATGGATCTTCAGAACCCCCCAATGCCCGGGGGCTGCTGGGGTGCCTTGGTGTTTGTCAAGGTGTAGCTTAAAATGTTAATTCCCATGCTCGATCCCAAATATTCGAATTAAGCCTTCAGTAGTTGTTTCAAGTTACCCGCTTTCTTTCCCGAGGAATGTTAAAGATTAAGAGCGGTAGTTAAGTCAGAGCCTGCCCACCCTTCCAGCTATTAGGGCGATGTCCTTGCTCATTTGGAGACTGATTCAGTCCCTTTTTGGCCCCCAAAGTACATGAAAATTAGGAATTTGGAGATGTTTTCTTAGGAAGAACAGAGCTGTAAAAACACAGTTCCGTAGGTCTGGCCAGTAGCTACATCCTTCCATCCCAACAAAGAATAAGCCGCAATACACTCTCTCTGGCACCTGAACTTTGGGGTAGCGATTAACTCTGATCCCAAGCCATCAGGCAAGTAAAAAAAATCCTGAAGTGATTACGCCTGTTTGGAGGCTTGCGGGGCACTAGGGGATGGAGAAAGGTGAATCGATGAGCTCTCTAGCTCATTCCTAATCTGCTAACCCGCCATGTCTAACATACCTAAGGGCTGCCGACGCCATTTTGCAGGGTGGGCTGCGCAGACTCTTGGCGGGAGGCCAACGCGCTTGAGCGGGAGAAGACGTGGAAGTGTTGGAGGTGGGGAACCCGCGCTCCGAGTAAAAAGCACGCGTGCGCACAGGCAACGGCGGCGGAGGGGTGGGGCCTGTGTACGACTGCGCGTGCTTGATGGGAGCCCGCGGAGTACCTGGAGGAGGTCGGGGGCGAGGTAGAATGGAGTGGGGTTGAAAAGCGCTTGCGCAGGAGGGCTACGGTAACGGCAGGGGAGGGCTCCGGAGCACGCGCGCAGAGGCGGGACTTGAGAAGTTCTCGCGAGATCTTCATTGCTTTATATAAGCGCGGGGCGCTTGCGTCCTTTCCCTGGTGTGAGTCCGTCCTGAGCGGCTGTGTTTTTGAGCCGTTGTCGTTTATCTCCGTCCGCCTTCTTTTCCACCTAAGTGCGTGCCGCCACCCGATGGAAGATTCGATGGACATGGACATGAGCCCCCTGAGGCCCCAGAACTATCTTTTCGGTAACTACTGGGGGAAGCTGGAGCGAGGCCGAGCGGGGCCTGTTGGCGGTGAGGGTGGGGGTGGGGGTGGGGGTGGGGGGCGGGAATCTGGCTGCTGCCGGGTCTGGTGGAGACCGCCAGACTGGCTAGAGGCCTGAGGGGGTGGGAAGAGCTGCTGGAGCCCTGTATGCGGAGGGATTGAATTCGGGAGGGAGCTGGTGGCGGGAAGGGGTGAGGTGGTGAGCGGGCTGAAGAGCCTGTGGCGTGAGCGGTCCGAGGCCCAGGGCCTAAGGTAAAGTGAAATCGGCCGCCTGAAAGTTCGGCCGTTGCCGGGGATACGCCGCGGAGCTCCGGGCGTGGTTTATTTTCTAACGGTGTTCATTCGTACGCTTCTAGTCCCAGACACCCGGGCTGGTGGTCGCAGAGGCTGGGTTCACCGGGAAGCATGGGCCTGGGTAGACGAATAGCCTGGCGTTGTTGTTCTCCTGTCCCCAGGCGTCAGAGTCTGGAGCTGCCGGACCCTGACTTAACTCGCGTGCTTCGGCCAGTTACTGGGGGAGGGGAGGCGCGGCGTGAGGAGGCCGCAACGCTGGGAGCACGTGGTTGCCACGTGGTTGGGGGAGGGAGGGGGGTGTGGGCGCTACATCCGGGGCTCACCGGAGTCTTGGCACTCTCGAGCCTGGGATGCTGTGGTTCAGTTGAAGTGAGAAGCGTTCGGAGGCTGGTAGCGCCAGGATTCTGGAGGTCTTTGTTAAGTGCTTGCAGCATTTAATGTGATGGCAGGTCTATTTTTGAGACCCTTTTCTGTCTCTGGTAGGTGGAGCTAGCCCCACTTTGCAGTTGATACTGGTGCCCAGATATAAACTCACTTAACGAAGGTTGTACTTACAGGCAGAGACTAAGTCTAAACCAAGACGCTTGACTCCGTTGCGGTTGCTTCGTGAATATTAATAAGGCTTCCGTTTTGAGGGGAGGTTTTCCCATGCCGCCATTTGTGCGGCAATGACCAAACCGCTTTAATAAAAACTTGCAGTGTTGGGTTTCAATCAGATGAAGACCTAAGACTATAAATTCGCAGAATTTTGGGACCACCACCCCGCTCGACTTGCAGTAGCCCTGCCCCAAAAAGGAGAGTCCCACTTGGGTTTTTGATCTCAATAAGCTTAATAACAGAACCCTAATCTTTGTGCTATTGAGACTTTGAAGTAAGTGCATATCTTACCTTTAACTTTATCTCGTTTATTATTCGTACTGAGACTTGCTAAATTAAATTTCTGCACATTTAAATATGTATATGTATTGGTAACGATTAGATAATATTAAATGGAATCATTTAAAAAAATTTTCTGACAGCATTTTGAAGAATTTGCCCATTCATGGAATGGGAGTAGACACATCTGTTTGAAACATTAAGGCTTTAATTCCTAGCTATTTTGGATAGCTGAGAATACTGATAAATGTGTAACGATACTTTTAGGTAACTATTGGAAGCAACCCTCCTTGTCTTAAACATAATTTCTGAATTTAGTTTCAGGCCTATGACACTTTTGTTGCTTTAAAGACTAGTGTGTTGACCCCTGTAGGAAACTTTGGTTCTTTTACCTTTGTCGTTTTTCTTTTGTAATAGTAATCTTCATATTTGTAACCATTCTCATTTCGAATTTGCCGTTTGGGAGTTTAGGTAGATAAATTATCTGTTTTAAATAGTGGGAATATTAACATTGGACATTACGTTTGGTTTCAGATAATTTCTTCAGTTTCAGATATACTCAACCACTGTATATGCAGAATGATAATATAATAGAGATGAAATACGGTATGATGAGAAAATGGAATTTATAGTCTTCTATGGGTGTTACTTGTTTGTAGAGATTTCTGTTCAAGAAACCTAGAAATTGATCATTCTGCTTTGCCCTCTGGTAGGTAAAAGAGTGAAAAACTAGTTCAAAAGTAAACCTTGACCTTGTTGGTTGCCCACACTTAAGTTTCAGTGTTATTTTTCTCCTTGTTAGAGTTGCTTTTTTCTTCATTTACAGGTTGTGAACTAAAGGCCGACAAAGATTATCACTTTAAGGTGGATAATGATGAAAATGAGCACCAGTTATCTTTAAGAACGGTACTTAAACTTTCAAAATAAACTACTTAACCCTACTTGATTTCAGCCTTTTAGTTTCTATTCATGTGGCTTGAGACTTTTCCTTTGCTGACTGCTTATAAAATACTATTTCTTACATCTGGGTATTGTGTGTACCTCACTGTTTGTACATCTGTGATAAAGAACTTGGCATCTATACCACTCATTTGGTAACCATGTAAAATCCAGTCACACTGTTTACTTAATTTCTTTAGTTGGATTATAAAGCCCTTGTAAAAGGCAGTGATAATCTTAACATGTTTACCAGAGACTAGCCTTCTGCTCAACTTTGAAATTGCTAAGTAAATATTTGTTAGGTTATCTATATTGTGTGTATGCATATTTATGCATTTCTTAAATTTTTTGAATATGAAAAATTGATTTGCCAAGATGAGAAAACTCGAGGAAAACATTGCACAAATTTGTTTTCCGACATAATGATGCAAGGTTCATACTTGTTTTTTAAAAACATGTGCTTTATTGCAACTGCTGGGTCAACAGATGGATCTCATATACAATGGTGTTCCCATAAGATTATTACACTCTATTTTTGATGTACCCTTTCTTTGGCTTTTTTCTTTCTTTCTTTTTTTTTTTTTTTTTTTTTTTTGACAGTTGTTCTGTCACCCAGGCTGGAGTGCAACGGTGTGATCTCTACTCCCTGCAACCTCTGCCTCCCGGGTTCAAGTGATTCCCCTGCCTCAGCATTCCAAGTAGCTGGGATTACAGGCACGTGCCACCACGCCCGGCTAATTTTTCTATTTATAGTTGAGACGGGGTTTCACCATGTCCAGGCTGATCTGGAACTCCTGATCTGCCTGCCTTTGCCTCCCAAAGTGCTGGGATTACAGGCGTGAGCCACCATGCCCACCCCTTTCCTATGTTTAGATGCACAAATACTGTTGTGTTTCGGTTGCTTACAGTAACATACTGTAAAGGTTTGTAGCCTAGGTGTGTGTAGTAGGCTATACCATCTGGGTTTGTATAAACACATGCTTATGATTGTGCAAAGATGAAATTGCCTAATAACGCATTTCTCAGAACCTAGCCCTGTGGTTAAGTGACGCATGGCTGCATATAATAACATTTGTTGGTTGGGGGGGTGTAAAATAGCTGGAACTCAAAAAGTTGAAGTGTTTTTTTTTTTGTTCACAGGTCAGTTTAGGAGCTGGTGCAAAGGATGAATTGCACATTGTTGAAGCAGAGGCAATGAATTACGAAGGCAGTCCAATTAAAGTAACACTGGCAACTTTGAAAATGTCTGTACAGCCAACGGTAAGGGCGCTTACATACTTTGGATATTGTGTTAAGGTTTAATTCTGTTTTAAGGTAGGTTTGGTATCGTTTAGATTGTGCCAAAGAGATAGAAAGTGGTTGAATGGTCAACTCATGAACATGGAGGGTTCTGCTGCTTGTTTAGTGGAAAAACAGGTTCACTGGTTTGTTGATTTGGTTTATGTGTTTGCCTGCAATATTTATTGTACATTCTCTTTACATGTTTAGTGATGAAAAATTACTTTCTTCTAGGTTTCCCTTGGGGGCTTTGAAATAACACCACCAGTGGTCTTACGATTGAAGTGTGGTTCAGGGCCAGTGCACATCAGTGGACAGCACTTAGTAGGTATGTTATTTTTATATATTATATTACTTAGTTTATTCTCTTTAATGCAGTTGCTTGGTTCCCAGTTTGGATTTCTTAAAGCATGGGTCGGCCAGGTGAGGTTGATCACACCTGTAATCCCAGCACTTTGGGAGGCCGAGTCAGGCAGATCGATCCTAAGGTCAGGAGTTCCAGATGAGCCTGGCTAAGATGGTGAAACCCTGTCTTCTACTAAAAACAAAAAAAATTAGCCGGGCATGGTGGCATGTGCCTGTAGTCCCAGCTACTTGGAGGCTGAGGCAGAAGAATCACCTGAACTCAGGAGGTGGAGGTTGCAGTGAGCCAAGATTGCGCCATTGCACTCCAGCCTGGGTGACAAGAGTGAGATTCCATCTAAAAAAAAAAAAGCATGGGTATAATACTATTGTCTTCATAATAGGTTCAAATATGAATCTAGTAATTGTAGAGGACAGATTTTTAGGGGGAAAACAAAATCTTATCCTGTCACCCAGGCTGGAGTGCAGTGGCACAGTCATTGAAACCTCTGCCTCCCAGGTTGAAATGATGCTCCTGCCTCAGCCCTCCCCAGTAGCTGGGACTACCGGCATGCGCCACCATGCCCAGATGTGCTTTAATGTTTTAGTAGAAAAGGTTTTGTGTTGGCCAGGCTGATCTTGAACTCCTGGCCTTAATGTGATCTGCCTCCCTTGGCCTCTCAAAGTATTACAGGCGTCAGCCACTATGCCTGGTCTAAATTTTTTGATTTTATAGAGACAGTCTCACTAAGGCTGGAGTGCGATGGTGTGATCATAGCTTGCTGTGGCCTTGAACTACTAGTGGGTTCACCTCAGCCTCCAGAGTACCTAGAACTACAGGCTTGCTCCACCACACCTGGCTAATTTTGTGTGTGTGCAGATGGGGGTCTCACTCTGTTGCCCAGCTTGGTCTCTTGGCCTCAAGTGGTCCACCTTGACCTCCCAAAGTGAGATTACAGGCATGAGCCACTGTGCTTAGTTTTCTTGGAGTTAAAAACCTGGCAATGAACATTAGGCCCCAAAATACCTTTTTTAAAAAGTTCCTTTTCCCATTTGCTTTTTTTTTTTTTTAAATAAATGGAAATCTCAGTTTTAGTATGTTTATTGTATACTGTCAGTGTTCTTTTTGTCTGATTTCTTACTGATTGAGTTTTATGATCTCAAATAAATTGTATTTTAGCTGTGGAGGAAGATGCAGAGTCAGAAGATGAGGAGGAGGAGGATGTGAAACTCTTAAGTATGTCTGGAAAGCGGTCTGCCCCTGGAGGTGGTAGCAAGGTTCCACAGGTAGAGATGGCAATTTTATTATAGGTTTTGTATTATAGCTTTTAGTATGATGATAAGAGATAAGATCAGCTCTTGTTCATGGTGTACCTTTTCTTTTAAAAGAAAAAAGTAAAACTTGCTGCTGATGAAGAAGATGATGATGAAGATGATGATGATGATGATGAAGAGTAAGTATTAAGTATGATCTTAGAAACCTGACGTAATTCTGGAATCTTAACAGAAAAAAGGAATTTGACATAGTTGTATGCATGAGGATTTTAAGAATCCGTTTAAAGCAGTCTTGTGTAACAGTTAATGAAAGGGCAAGTAGTTATCTGTTAAAGTTAAATGAGCTGAGTTGGAAAGATACTGGGTCCAAGAGAGCCTTTACAATGTTGTGGCTTGTGAATCTTCAGAAGGGTAGACTATAGCATTTGTGAAGTTTGATTGTGTCCCTTTGTCCTAAAGAAAATTTATTGGATGTGTTGTTATGCCCATCAAGTCTGGTATTACTTATCATGAACAGTTAATTAGATTGAGTAGAAAGAAAATCTGACTAAATAGCTCTGTATTCATTTTACAAGTTGTTACTGAAGGTTGTTATTCCCCTAAGGATTTTGGCTTGTGGTTGTATGTAGATCCTTATAGACAAAAATAAGATTTTAAAAGGGATATTAATAAGATTTTTCTTGGGATTTAGAATATGGTTGGAAACAGGATTTGATGTGTTAACAAGATCAAACTTAAAAAACAGTTACACGCACACTGTGGTATAAAGTACTGTTTATGATTGGTTTTATGTGTGCCAGCATCAGTAATACATTGAATACTTACTTGGTTCTCAGCTTTGTTCCTTAGTTCTGAGATTGGTCCATTTGCATTTATTAAAAACACATTAAGTAAAATACAAGAAAAAACAGTCTTCTAGAGAATCAAATCAGGAGTGCTGATGGTTCTTCAAAATCTTGGAGCATGATGATGAAGGCAGAAAACAGGAAAAAGGCTGAAAGCTTAAAAATTCAAAAGTGATCAGTTGCAGTGGCTCAGTGCCCATAATTCTGACACTTTGAGATGGGAGAATCTCTTGAGGCCAGCCAGCCTGGTCAACATAGTGAGACACCCCCAGCCCCCCAGCTCAAAAGAAAAACAAAAATTCAGAGTACTTGAATGTCAAACTTAGAAAGAAATTCAAACTCAAGCCAGTATTTGACTGTTAATTTTTGTCTTTTTTTTTTTTTTTTTTGAGATGGGGAGTCTTTGTCTCCCAGGCTGGAGTGCAGTGGTGTGATTTCAGCTCACTGCAACCTCTGCCTCCCAAGTTAAAGCAGTTCCCCTGCGCTCAGCCTCCCGAGTAGCTAGGACTATAGGCATGAGCCATTGTGCCCAGCTAATTTTTTTTTTTTGAGTTGAAGTCTCCCAGACTGGAGTGCAGTGGCGTGATCTCCACTCACCACTACCTCGGCCTCCTGGGTTTAGTCTCCTCCTTCAGTCTCCTGAGTAGCTGGGATTACAGGCGTCCACTACCACACCTAGCAAATTTTTGCATTTTTAGTAGAGACTCTCAAAAATGGGTATAATTCATGATGTGTTTGTTTTTCTGTGTCTGAATTGGGTGTTGATAGGAATGAAAAGTGTACATAATATCAAGGTCCAAATCATGTAAGTTGAATTGAAGCAAGTGTACTCAGCTATATGCATAGTAGTAAAGGATGTCTTGAGGGAAACAAGTCTTTAATTTTTTGAGACGGAGTTTTGCTCTTGTTGCCCAAGCTGGAGTGCAAGCTAATTTCTTGTATTTTTAGTAGAAACAAGGTTTCACCATGTTAGCTGAGCTGGTCTTGAACTCCTGACCTCAGGTGTTCCGCACGCCTCAGCCTCCCACAGTGGTGGGGTAATAGGCATGAGCCACTGCACTGGAAGCAACAAGTCTTATGAATCTTAAGTGGTTAAGATGGCAATGAAAATGCAAAGAGGTGCATGAAGTTTTAATCTAACCCTTTGAACCCACAGATAAAAGGGGAAATCAGTGATCTGTTGAGAATGGAAAGGGTATGGTCTGGGCTTGGTTGACTCTACTGTTGATTTAAGTAAGAAAACCTATGTAATATGCATACTGCTGATGGATACTAGATGTATGTAATATATATTGATGTGTGGTTTTTTGGGTGGGGTAGGGGAGATGGAGTCTTGCTCTGTAGCCCAGGCTGGAGTGCAGTGGCGCCATCTTGGCTCACTGCAACCTCTGCCTCCTGAGTCCGGGTTCCAGCAATTCTCCTGCCTCAGTCTCCCGAGTAGCTGGGATTACAGGCATAGCCACAGTGCCTGTCCCCTTTGTAGGTTTTGTAGCTGATTTTGTTTTGAAGTCAAGTTTGAGTTCTCTAGCTTTGTCCTTTCAAGATTTGTTCTCTTTGGGTCCCTTAAATTTGTATTGATTTTGTGTTTTGAGATAGGGTCTTGCTTTGTCACCCAGGCTGGAGTGTAGTGGTGCAGTTACAACTCATTGGATCAAGCAGATCTTCCTGCCTTACCTTTTTCAAGTGGCTGGAACTATAGGCACACAGCACTACTGCCTTGCTAATTAAATTTTTTATTTTTTTATTTTTTTTAGAGATAGGGTTGTTATGTGTTGCCTAGGCTAGTCTCAGACTAGAACGATCCTCTCACCTCAGCCTCCCAAAGAGTTAGGATTATAGGTATGAGACACAGCCAACTCTTGGCTTTGTATATAAATTTTAGGGTCTGTTTGTATAGAGAAACCAGCTTAGGTAGGGAGTCTTCTAAGGATTTTATTTAATCTGTATGTTTGGTTAGTGTTGCCATCTTGGCAATATCTGAACATGGAATGTTTCTATTTAGGTCTTCAATTTTTTTTTAACACAAATTTACTATTTAAATGTACAGTTTAACTAAATATACATAAAATATACATACATTGTACGGCAGTTATAGTATGTATTCATACAAAACAACTCATTGAGCAACTTCATTTCCCAGCCCCTAGGGACTACAATTATACCTTGTCTTTCTTTGAGTTTGACTACTTTTATAGATACATAATGAATAGGATCATACAGTGTTTGTTCTTTTGTGGCTGGCTTATGTTACTTTGGTCAAGGTTCAGTCATGTTGTAGCATGTGAGAGGATTTTCATATTACGATACATAATACATCGTCATTATTTAGCCATTTAACACTTGGGTTACTCTCACCTCTTGACTGTTGTGAACAATGCTACAATGAACATGAGTGCACAAAAGGTAATCACTTCAAGGTCCTGCTTTCAATTCTGTTGTATACTCTAAATTTTGAAAGTGCTTAATGTCTTGACATTTTTATTTGTAGTGATGATGATGATGATTTTGATGACGAGGAGACTGAAGAAAAAGTGCCAGTGAAGAAAGTGAGTATAATATAACGCTACAAGGTTGTTAAACTAACAATAGAAGTGGTAGTTTTTTAATGCTATTCACGTTTTGTCATTAAGGAAAGTTGGCGTGGGAGATAATCTATCTCAAACTGAAATTTAGTTCTGAGGAGGACCACAGAAAACTTATATTGGGGAATGGTCTGTTTTCTTTATTCTTGTGGCCTTCCCCCCAGTTTGTTAGTCTTGTGCAGCCTTTTGCCCATGCTGCTTTAAATTTTTTTGTTTTTGAGATGAAGTTTTGCTCTGTCACCCAGGCTGGAGTGCGGTGGCACGTTCTCGGCTCACCTCAATCTCTGCCTCCCAGGTTCAAGCTATTATCTTGCCTCAGCTTCCTGAGAAGCTAAGATTACAGGCACATGTCACCATACCTGGCCTGTGGTTGCTGCTTTTCTTACATGGTTTGGACAGTTTGTTTGCACTGATGTTGGGGGCAGAGACAGTGATTAAGATTAATTCCTAATTGCAGTCTATACGCGATACTCCAGCCAAAAATGCACAAAAGTCAAATCAGAATGGAAAAGACTCAAAACCATCATCAACACCAAGATCAAAAGTAAGTGGCAACATTTACACATTGGTCTCATTGATCTAGTTGGTGAAATCTGGAAGAATCTAATGTGTCTGAAATTTGATAGACCTTTATAGAACCCTTGTAATTGGTGAAGTTAAAATCAGCTTGTTGCGCGTTGTAGGTACACACACACATGGATATACTAAATGTAATGTGCTACTGGATTTCCAGTGTGGTGGTGGGAGTCAATAGAATTCTTTTTTTTTTTTTTTTTTTTTTTTTTTTTTGAGAGTCTCGCTTTGTCACTCAGGCTGGAGTAGAGTGGCGTGATCTCAGCCTACTGCAGCCTTCACCTCCCGGGTTCAAGCGATTCTCCTGCCTCCCAAGTAGCTGGGACTACAGAGTACAAATGTGCACCACTATGCCTGGCTAATTTTTGTAGTTTTTAGTAGAGGTGGGGTTTCACTATACTATGGCCAGGCTGATCTCGAACTCCTGACCTCAGGTGATATGCCCCGCCCTCTCAAAGTGTTGGGAAAATGTGAGCCACCGTGTCTGGCCTGAATTTTTTTTTTTTTTTTCAAATATATTGTGAAGTCAACAGTTGTTTTCTATAAGGAATCTTTGTTAAAAAGTATGTCTGAGTAGAGCAGCGGTTCTCAACCTTGGCTGCATATCACATTGAAGCAGAATGTTTAAGCCCAGACAGGGTTTGGTGATCTTTTTCCTGGCCCTACCCTCTGCCCTGCAGAAAATGGAATTTGTAGGAAAAAAAAAGTTTAAAAGAACCCCAGTACTACTTAAGGAGATTATTGTAAAAATGGTCTGGGGTGGGCCCCAGGCATCAGACTACAGTGATTTTCTTGATTTCATCTTTTTTGAAAGTAAGGTCTTCTGATCTCATTTTTTAGAACTGACTTGATACTGTGCATAAAACCAAACTCCCAAGTTATTCTTGTTTATTTTTTCTTTTTTTAAAGAAATGGATGTCCTACTCTTGCCCAGGCTTGGACAGTACAGTGGTATGATCATAGCTCCTGACATCCCCCAGCTGCTGGGCTCAAGCAGTCGTCCTGCCTCAGCCTCTGGGATAGCTGGAATTATAAGAATGCACCACCATGCCTAGCTAATCATCTTACTTCCTTAAAAGAATGATGTTAAGAACAAATTAATTGTATGGTGTGAATTTTATTTAATAATTCCAGTTGTATAATTAGTTTTATAAGGGAATTTTGTTAAGAATATTTCAGGAAATCCAGATAGGATGGGTTTTAATTAGGGGTTGTATTTTTACTACGTTTTGGAAATTCATTTCTTTTTTTCAGGGACAAGAATCCTTCAAAAAACAGGAAAAAAGCCCTAAAACACCCAAAGGACCTAGTTCTGTAGAAGACATTAAAGCAAAAATGCAAGCAAGTATAGAAAAAGTGAGTAAAATTATCTTAAACTTTGTTTCCTCTGTCAAATTACACGTCTGGTTTGCGTAGACTTGAATGATTTTTTTTGTTTTGTTTTGGTTTGGTTTACTCTGTGTGCCCCGTTCGTGGTATAAATGTTTTCAAAAATGAATTCTAAAACATAATTGTGTTTGTGGTGATTTTTGCATATGTGAGATTAAATTGCCTTATTTTCCATTATAAAAGGAACATAGTGCACTGGTGGCAAGGAACATTCTGACCTTCCATGTTAAATCAGTGAGAGCCCTTTCCTTTGCCAATTCTTCTGGTTGTAAGATACCCTAGAGAACCAGCAGAGGGCGTGTGAGACTCCGTTAAAATTGCAAACAGCTGGAAAAGTAGACTTTGGCTGTTGCTTGGTATTATAGTTAAATATTCATGATTGACTCTAGTTGGAAGTATTTTTCAGCAGATTGAGACATTTCTGTTTGCCCTTTACACTGAGTTAATACATGTAGTAATACCTAGGTTTTGTGAGTGACTAGGCTTAAATCTAGTTTCCTTTTGTCTTAAATAATGGAAATTTGGGAAGAGGATTAGGTCTCCTGTCTGCTTGACTGAGGGATTTGAGTAGGATATAGAACAAATGTTTTAAATGTCTTGGAAGCACATTTAAGAGAAGCTTTAATTCTATGAATAATACTTTAGACCCCAACTATTGAGAACAAATGTGGGATGGTGAAGACAAATGGCCAACTCATTTCCTCATGTTTTTCTTGTGCTCTATAGGTTTCTCGTGGCTTCAGTAGATTCCTTGTACAGTGATAAGTCCACTGGAAAAAAATTTTAGAGCTGGAATGTACTTCTTGTTTTTAGTCACACTGTAAACTCTTTAGCCTTTCTGGTTATCACTGATTTTTGTCCCTTGGATACAATGCTAAAATGACATCTTTTAGATGCCCCTCCCTTCCATTTTAATATGGTCCTATCTCCTTGGTTTAATTGCAGGCGCATTGAACAGTCCTGGGCACTACTGGTAAATTAAGCCCAAAGATGGGGAGAAAGGAAAAGGAGAGACAAATATAGTCCATACTGAGTGTCATCAACAATCCAGACTGAAGTCTTCTATTTTAATCTCAATCCCCTTTTCTGATTTGCCACCCATGCCTCTTCAGGCTGGAAACAGTCTCACACTCTTGGTTCCCTAAAGCACTTTGTTCTGACTGCTGTGATTCAGTGAACCTTGCCTTTTGCTTTATATTACTTGTGTGCATTTGCCTCATCTCTGACCGTGTTTTAAATCCTTTGTATCTCCTTAGCTGCTCAATAAATATTTGAATGAATCAA
>CAUYQU010081851.1:0-20379 GCA_963574635.1 Cheracebus regulus
TGGCTCCTCTGCCGGGAATCTCCCGGTCTGTGGGCTACAAAAATTCGTCGGAAAGTGCGGCGTCCACTCGTTCTCTGCGCTTTCACTGGGAGCTACATTCCTGAGCTGTTGCTAATCGGCCATCTTGGATCTCTCTCCAGTATTTTCTATTGTTATATAATAAGGTAGAATTTGGCACCAATTCCATACCCATTCTTTCTCACTTTTATAATTGCAAGCAATAAGAAACTTTGTTTACATAAATACTAAGGGAATGAAAGAGACATTATCAAAAAAATCTTTTTGTCTATCATCTTATAGCTCCTTCAATATTGCTGAAGGCCAAGAAGTTAAAACTACCTAACCTGAAAAATGATGTGTTTCCTGGTCCTCATAATCACTACCTTTACCAATATGGACACTAATATTTTTATAGCCCCTTGTGGGTGGGACAAGATCTCTGTACCCCAGGGCAACCCACTACTGTAAGACACAAGGTGGGTAACAGGTGTGGTTATCTCTGTCAAGCATGAGCAGAGTGACAGCAGAAAGTGAGGTGGAAAAGGAGATGTGGCAACATCAGTTTTGAAGCAAATTAGTTTCAAGAAAGGGAACTTACAGAAGTTGGGGGCAGGAAATTGACTCCTTTAAACTACCCATGCCTTCACTGCTCATAGAAAGTCCTCACATCCCTCTACGTGCTGGGCATCCCAGGCTGCGCCTCTCGGCTAGACAAACATGTTATTGCCAGACATTCTGTTCATGTATAAGCTTTGTACACACAAAAGTGCCCTTAGTTTAACACATGGGTTCCTTTACAATATGTAAACCTGTAGCAGCTACTACAGGAAAAGTAATGAATTTTTTAAAAAGACAGAAACATAAATTTTGTTCAATCTACTTAATAAGAGAGAAAATATCTAATCAATCATAGTATCCTGACAACATAGAAACCATACTCAACAAAGGGTTATAGTCCAATATATTTTATAATCTCAAAGAAAGCCCTGGAAACAGCCCAAATGTTGAATAATAAGAAAACTGCTAAATAAATTACGCTACAGCTATATAATAGAAGTATATTTAACATTTTAATTTGAAGAACATATGCTGGCATTAGAAAATATTCTTCATATGGTATTGAGTAAAAGAAACCAAGCAGGCAACAAAGTCATAAATAACATTTTGTATTAATTTATAAAAATATATGTGCATAGAAAAGGACATTTAAGAAATGCTATTAAACTTTTCAGTGATTATCCTTAGGTGATGCAGTTATGGACAACTTCCTTTTTTGTTCTATTGTTCTTTCCAATTTTTCTACAGAGGGCAGGTATTCTCTCTCAATGAGAGTAGGGGGAAGGTAGCGGGGAGGTGAAGAAGGTGGGGAAATAGGTTCACTGCCTGGGGGCTGCTGCATGTGGCTGTGGATTTCACAACCTGCTAAATGATGTCCAGCCAAGGTCGCCAATCAGAGCTTAAATCCACACTACCTGGTGTAGGGCTGCATCCTCATCAGAGGGAATACATTTTTCTTTCTACTCCTTCATGTAAGGTTTGGTCATGTCTCTACTGACCAATCTGATGCTTTTACCATGGACTTCCATGGCTGGTTCCTTTAGGTCACTGATGTCATTCCTGCCACAGATAGATGGAGCTAATGCAATCAGGTTCACACCATGCCAACCTCATGAAAGACCCCAGCTCATGGGTGCAAGAAAGCCTTTAGTCAGCAAGTAAAATGCTATGCTATGGTTTGAATGTGTCCCCACCAGAAGTAAGTGTTGGAAACTGAATCCCCAATGTAACAGTACTGGGAGGTCAGGCCTAATGAGAGGTAATCAGGCCATGAGGGCTCTGCCCCATGAATGGATTAATGCTGTTATCACAGGAGTGGGGGCTGTTATAAAAGGGTGTGTTCAGTCCCCATCTCTCCTCTGTTCCAGCCTCTTTTTGTCCTTCTCACCTTTGGGATGATGAAGTAAAATGGCCCTCACTAGATGTGGCCCCTTTTGGACTTCTCAGCCTCCAGAACCATGAGCCAGTAAATTTCTGTTCATTATAAATTCCCAGTTGGTAGCATTCTGTTATAGCAGCACAATACAAACTAAGACACCCTGTAAACCAATGTGGTTATCTGGGCCTTCAGGAAAATACAGTGGACAATTTTGACTTCTGTGATATTATTCAATGTCCATCTCCTACCTCAGTACATGTGGAGGGATCTTGACAATGGTATCCAGACCACCCAGAGTTTCTGCAAAAGGAAAATTACAAAGTTAAAAATAAACATTTAAACACTGAGCATATACACTGTACATAAATTTCTCTGTTAGTTTCTCTTTTCCCCAGGAATTCCTCTAATTATAAATTAGTCAATTCTCAATTATCTGCATGCAAGTCCTTCATATTTTAAAATCCTCTTTCCTTGAGAGCCCCAGAGATTTCCCTGGACCTTGCAAACTACTGGGGAGCAGAAAGTTAAAAATTAGGGCACATTTCCCTATATAGATAAAGAACGAATAGTTAAATTCCTAACCTGAACCATTGAATCTCGTTACAACTGACTAAGATACTATATTCTTACAATAAAATAGAGAAAAAAAAAAGCTGTTTCCTTGAAAATACTGTTTCAATGTCCTTACACAATAACTCATACTTGTGAAAGACTTTCAAGTTCACAAAGCACTTACACAGCATCTCATTATTCTCACGCACATCTGTGACATGGTAGATTAAACTTTAAAAAAAAAAGATCATGGTATAGTTAGGATACCGATTGGAAGGCTCACACCCAAATCTCATTAATCCAACCTGGATGGTCAATACTTCACCATTATTCGTGGATTTTTCACACTATTGCTGCCTCCAATTTTAGAGATAATGAAAAGCTCACCAGTCTCTTCCCCAAAAAACTGTTCTATTTCAATCATTCCAACTTGTCTCCAGTCTTGCAGCTCAAATTGTGTTAGCCCCTTTCTTAACTCCTTAGAGTCAACAAGCCCTGTCTATCCGAATTATTTTCACTGGGGAAGGAAACATCTCTTCCCACCTTGCTCAGAGATCAGAGAGAATAACAACCATGAAATATAGATGAGAGACTCAAGGCTAAGAAAGGCCTGATAGGATCTGGGCTTGATGTGGCCAATGGGGAAAAGGGTGGATTTCAGAAAAACCATCAGCAGAACAGAAAGATGAGTTCAGCAGGGTACTTGGTACTGTGAAGACAAGGCCAATGGAGGAAGATGAATGACTGAAGTGTCAATGCTTAAGATGAGATAGGATGACAAGGGAAGCCCTGAGATGCAAGTACAGGAAGCAGCTCAAAGGCCACACAGGCCAGCATAGTGCACCAGTTAGCACGCCAGTGACTGGCACCCAGGACAAGCCGATGCTGCTCCCCAAGGAGAGTCAGTGACACTGACCAGATCAGCATGGCTTTCCCACAGGACAGAGGGAAATGTAGCCAACTAAGGCTCTGTAACAGTGCCCAGCTCTGCAAGGCTAAGAGCAAGCTAGAAGAAAAGGAAAAAAGGCAGTCGCACAGTAGCCACCAAGAACCTATGCCTCCAAGTGCAGTAAGACTCCCAGGCACATGAGATAGGTGTGGAAACCAAGGCAGAGAGCATCCAAAGGTCAAGGAGAAAACAGCCTGCAGCTTTGCTGTAAGCACTCAGGACAGAATGGTAGCTGGGGAGAGGGCACCATGGAAGCATCAACATGGAAAGCAAAGAGAACCAGGTTCCAGTCCCAGCTCTACTCCAGCATGTGACACTGCAGGATGGGGACAGGTCACCTATCCTCTGTAAGTTTCAGTTCCCTCATCTTTAGAAAGAAGTCAATGACACCTTCCTCCTGAGAGGCCTGTGAGGAGCTGATAGGATCATGATCATAAAGGGCGTGACACAGTCCTTAGATGCCAGTGCCAATTCCTGTCTCCCTTCGATTCTCCCACTAAATACTGGACCAGGTCCTAGGCTAGGGACCCAGTGGTGAGAACAGACATGGTCCATTAATTCATGGATGCACATTCTCATTTCAAAGTATAATAAATGCCAAGAAGGAAAATATAGGGAATTGGGCAAAAGTGAAACAGGAGTCCTACTGTGGACTGTGAGGTCACATTTTCCTGCTGGGGGTGATGAGACCAAAAATGATTTATTTAAAACAGATAAGAAGGGGGCACTCCAAGTGGAGGGCACAGTAAGTTTGAAATGCTTGGAGAATGCACATCTTTCCTGACTCTGTCCTGCCACTCGGGTCCAAGCTGCCACCTTCTCTCACGTGTACCAGCCTCTGTCCTGGGTTCCCAGATTTGGGGCTTGCCCTGGAAGCTGCAGTCTGCTTAACACGGTAGCCTGAGAGACCCTGTCAAGACCCAAATGAGAGCACTTCTTTCCTCCACTCCAAATGACTCCCATGTCATCGGCAGAGAGCCCAACAAGGACTTTCATGATCTGGGTCCTCACCTCCTACTTCTCTCCCCTCTCTCCAGCCCCCTGGCCTCTTCGCTCTTTCCCAAAGCCATCAGATATTTTCCCAACTAGGAACGTCCCTTTTGGTATATTTTGGTAAATATCCCTGAATACCCTATTTAAATGGCAACTCCCCTTTTACTCCAGGCACCTCCTATCTCCTTCACTGTTTTATGTTTTCCCTTAGCTCTTATCACTCTCTTTGCTGTCATGTATATTTTATTTATTTAGATTATTGACTGTCATCCCTCCAAGAGACTGTAAACTCTAATCAGGGAGGACAGGATCATTTTGCCTGTTTTGCTCACCATGTTATCTCTAACACTTAGAACAGTACCTGGCACACAGTTAGGTAATCACTAAGTATTTGCTGAATGAATGAAGTAAGAGGGAGCACAGCCCATCTGAGTAACTGAAACATCCATGTGGCTGAAATTCAGAGAGCAAGGAGGAGGGTGGCGTAGGACACGGCTGAAGGGCAGGTAGGAGCCAGGCATGCAGGGCTGGACAGAACACACTAGGGAATTCTGTTTTCATCCTAATGGGATGCCATTCAGTGTTTTAACAGGGCATATCATGGAATGATTGGGATTTCCAAGGTGACACTACCTGGGGAAAAAGAACTAGAGCAAACGAGGAGGGAGTAGTTAGGAGGTCATTGCAGAAGTCCAGTAAAAAGGGAAGGCAGCTTATTCTGGAGAGCTGGCAACAGAGGTGGAAAGAAGTGGACAGGCTTAAGATACATTTAGGAGGTAAAAATGAGCAGAGCTTGGGTGATGGACTAGGTAAGATGGCAAATTACAGAAACGTATCAAGGACGACTCTGGATTTCAGGTTAATGTAACTGGACAGGGGATGGCATCGACTGATCATTTAGAAACACTAGAGGTGAGTGAGGTTTGGCAGTGAGGTGGACGTGGGGAAAAGCACATGGTCACTCTGAGCCTTACTGAGCTGAGTGCCTGCGAGACATCCAGGTGGAGATGTTCAGTAGGTAGCTATGTTGCAGGGTGTGGGTTTCAGACCACCAGTGTGGACTAGTTATATAAACACGAGCATTGCATTCTCAGAAATGGAGCTGAAGCTGTCAGTATACGTGTGTTCAACTCCAGAAGAGGTGGGAGTAAGAGATGAGGGCTCAAAGCCAACCCTTGAGAAACTCAAATATTTACAAGTGGGGAGAGAATTTGGAGCCGGCAAAGGAGACAGAGTGGCTCAAGAACCAAGATGGAACTGGTAGGGTGTGGTCATAGAAGTCAAGGTAAAGCAGGTGCCCAGGTGGGTCCAGTGTCACTGGGAGGACCTGTGAGATAGGAGTGAGAACGGTCTGCCAGCCAGATGGCTATGTATGTTACTGTTCTTCAGTAATTGTGAGTTGGTGGGATGATGGAGGTGAAAGGCAGATGACAGTGAGTAGAAGGTGAAAACACAGATACAATTTCTAGACTTTTTAAGGAGTTTGGCTGTGAAGTAACAACCTGTGGCTGAAAGAAAAAGCAGGTGGGTGATAGAGAGAAGGGTGCTAGTTGGATAGATGTTCCCTCTTCCCCTACTTGGCCTTTGTGCCTCTAGTGTCTTTCCCTGCTCCTCCATTTTCCACATCCATCCTGCATAAGGCCCCTGATAGACATAAAATACTAAAAGCTTCCAAAAGGAACCTTTTTTTGACAGCTCTCCTGTTCTGCCATTCTATTTTATCCTACCACAGCCCAGCTCACAAGCCCCCAGGACTGCCAGTTCCTGAAGTTCTTTCTGCCTTTCCCCAAGCTAAAAGCTAACGCTTCATCTGATACATTCTTTTCTACTCCCTGGCCAGGCCCATTCCTCACCGACAAAAACAACCAGATAGTACTAAGTAAAGAGAATATGCCTTGCTAGTTATTCTTCAGCCATTAACGCTAATTTTCAGAGAAGTGTCACGACAAAGTAGATAAAGTAGAAGAAGATGCTTAAGTTAAAAAACACATGACAATATGCCATATGTGGTATGACCTCTTGCAAAAGGTAGACTCCAAGATGTCAACAGCGTCATCTCTGGGTAGGGAGACTGCAGATTATTTTAATTTTTTCTTTATGCTGTTCCATTATTTGCAACATTCTAAAATGAACATATATAACTCTTATAAATAGAAAAAGATGAATATTATTTAAAACTCAAACAGGTAATTGAAGTATTGATTTACTTATTGAACATCTGCCTTCCACTATAGGTGCAGAAGCAATCAAAGAAGCATAAACAACAGTCCCTGTGCTGAAGACTTCACTACACTGCTGACAGGTATTGTTTTGACTGACCAGTGTCCATTCCCCTGCCTTCTGAAGGAGCATCTGAATTTTACTTCCAGGAAACCATTTTTCCCCAGCTCTGGATTTCAGTGGAACTTGGAGCCTAGGCCTAAACTAGTTATTCCATTCCATTCTTTGGCTAGAGGATTGGTTCAAGGATACTCAACATGAACCATCAGGACAAAGAGAACAAGGGAAACCGAGGATCAAGCAGGAGTGACTGGAAAAGTCCAACTCTCTTGATATGGTCTAAATATTGTAATGATCATCTATCTCAAAATGGTTTCAGAGAGGGATGATGCCTCTCTCCCTTGAGGGTCTCAGAGGGGGATGACCCTTCTCTCCTGTGAGGGTCTGTTGGGGTTACCACCTGAGGGGATCTGTAGACCCTGACTCAATGACAGATGAATAAATTCATTCAGACACAGATTTTCAGTGTAAAAGCAGGCTGAGTGTCCATGGCCACTTAGAGGCACTCAAGGAGAGTGCTGTAAAGAGATAACAGCCACTGGGGCCCCGACAAGCTGGCCTCTCTGGCCTTTATTTAGCACACATTAAATAACAAAACCTTTGAGTCAACACCACCAGAGTGAAGACATTAAAGGACAGGTTCTGAGGCCTAAAACAAATACGATTAGTGGCTAATATCCCCGGTCAACCTTGCCCTAAGAGGGCCATCCAGAATGATCCAAGGTTATAGAACCACATGAGTAAACTGAATAACTGAATAATAAATGAGTTATTAGGTGGGATAACTAGGTGGGATGACCTCTCTCTCCCATGATGGTTTAAGTGGGGGATGACCCCTTACTCTTATGAGGGTCTAAGTGGGTATGACCCCTCTCTCCCATGAGGGTATCAGTAGAGAATTGCCCATCTCTCTCATGAGGGTTTAAGTGAGAGATAACCCCCCTTTCTCATGATGACCTAAGTAGGGGTTGACCTGCTCCTTTCATGATGGTCTAAATGGGGGATGAGCCCTGTTTTCCTGAGATGGTCTAAGTTTATTGAATAAAGTTATTCAGATAAACTCTCCCACATTTCCTAGCTATTTGCTTTTCTTATCAACTAAAGGTAAAGAGGGTAAGGCTGCCTTCAGCTGAAACTTCTACTGAAACTATGCAAACTTCTTAACCTTCCAAGAAGGTTTGTGACTATATTCTATAACTTTCTCTAATATTTTTCCCTTAATATTTTTGCCACCATCTTGACTGAACTCCCACAGGTCTCAGAGGGGGACAACCCCTCTCTCTCATGAAGGTCTCAGTGGGGAATGACCCTGTCTCTCCTGAGGGGCTAAGTAAGGGATGACCCCTCTCCCATGAGAGTCTCAGAGGGGGATGTCCCCTCTCTTCTGTGAGGGTCTCTGAGGGGGATGCCCCCTCTCTTCCATGAAGGTCTCAGTGAGGAATGACCCCTCTCTCCCATGAGGGTCTCCGTGAGGAATGACCTCTCTCTCCCATGAGGGTCTCAGTGAGGAATGACCCCTCTCTCCCATGAGGGTCTCAGTGGGGAATGACCCCTCTCTCCCATGAGGGTCTCAATCTCAGTGAAGCATGACCCCTCTCTCTCATGAGGGTCTCAGTGTGAAATGCCCCCTCTCTCTCATGAGAGTCTAAGTAAAGGATGATCTCTCTCCCATGAGGGTCTCAGAGGGGGATGACCCCACTCTCCCATGATGGCCTAAGTGGGGGATGACCCCTCTCTCTCATGAGGGTCTAGGTGGGATGACCTCTCTCTCCCATGATGGTTTAAGTGGGGGATGACCCCTTACTCCTATGAGGGTCTAAGTGGGGATGACCCCTCTCTCCCATGAGGGTATCAGTGGAGAATTGCCCATCTCTCTCATGAGGGTTTAAGTGAGAGATAACCCCCCTTTCTCATGATGACCTAAGTAGGGGTTGACCTGCTCCTCTCATGATGGTCTAAATGGGGGATGAGCCCTGTTTTCCTGAGATGGTCTAAGTTTATTGTTGCTTGTTTTCATGAGACAGTCTAAGTGTGTGGATTCATGAGAACAAAACTGTGGAGACCCATGCAAAGCATGTCAGTCAATCCACAAAGAGCAGGACAAGATCCCTGAAACAGTATCTAAGTCCTAAATCACAGATATTCTTGTAAGGGATATCTTAGTTAAAGGAGTAAATAATTCCTGCTTTGCATAAGTCAGCTTAAACTCGGGTTTTTTTGTCTCTTGCACCCAACATATTTGTCAATTTATACTGCCCATAAGAGCTTACCTGTGCACACAATCAACTATTATCCAAAGTAGTGGGTACTCGATGAGAGTGAAGGCAAGGATCTGAACCCAGATAAGCAACTGATCCTATTGAGGAGCTCAGGGAATGTTTCCTAAACAAGTTGTAAATGGCAGAGTCTGAAAAGGGAATTCCCTGCACAGCATGTTCAACAAAGTGCTGCAGCTGACTGCCACTAGATTGTTGAATCTTGGTTGGGGAGTGACAAGAATAGAGGCTGGGGCTAGATTCTAAAGAGCATTCTGAGGAATTTATACTTTAACCTAGAAATGAATTATGGGGGTTGAAAAGTGACAGGTGTTTTGTAATCTAAACAGCGATGGGCAGTGGAAATGGACTCGAGTGGGAAAGACAACAGGAAAACCTATCTCCATGCCTTCGTTCATGTTTTCAGCATGCCCTTCTCACAAACTCCTTATAGGGGACATTTTATTCATCCATATATCCCAAGCTCAGTACCAGGGAGGTCTTAATCAACGTTTGCTAAATAAAGAAGTGAAGGAAAGAAGGAACCCACAGCTTCCCTATTCTTCAAGTGAAATCTACTTCAAAAGCCCTACCAGCTCATACCAATTCCCCCCCCAACCCATGGACCCCATATTTATCCTCCCCTCTTTGACTTGTTTTCCTGGTTTGCTCAATCCAATTGCATAATGAATGCCCTGCACTATTATTTAACTACTTCATGCACTTCTGTCTTGTCTTGCTAATGACGGAACAATCACTGGGAAAGGAAGCACATCCACTCAGGCTGATTTCTTTCAGGCCTGACTCAAGGAATCCACCTGCCTCAATGCTCAGCTTCCCCATAGCTTTAAAGAACCGAAACTCAGCAGCCTTGTGGTTTAACTTAATAAGATGTTGAACGTCAGTATTCAAAGTTATTAAAATACTAGATTGCACTCCTCCTCCCTGTTTATCTAAATCTGCTTAATTTGTAGCAAAATAATAACGTATACTAAGAATGGCATTTTTAAAGCACAATTGGGCCCTGCTTTATCATGTTACCCAGCCATCTGTGACCCTTCATTAGAGGCATTTTGGAATCCAGCTTCGAAGCACTCTGCTGAATGACAATGGCAACGCGAAAATAGTACTGTGGCTTTAAGAGCCTCGCTGCTCTCTCATATATCTGGTCCATTTTTCTATTACAGTAAACTAAAATGGTCAAGTGCTGGTTCTACCTACAAGACAAACTTCCTAGACAGTATTCTAGATAATTTTATGATGATATGCACAGGTTTAAAAAAATGATGTTGCTGTAATTGTCTGTACACACACCCAAACATATGTGAATTAAGACCATCTACATATTAAGAGTCACCTAAACCGCTCACAGAATTTTACATTTGGTGGAAAGCCTGCTAAAGGCTCTTCACGATCTCAGGCTACATCACAGCATACAGTGTCATGACAGAGAGTGACGGTTCTTGGTTGCAAGGGAAAAGGAGTCAATTTCATTTTTCCATTGAGTGGCAACTGAGGCATCCCATCAGGCTCCGGCAAGGCAAAGCGAGGAGCCCACAGAGCTACGCTGGCTGCTTCTTGGGCTTTCCTTTCTAAAAAGCATCACTATCACCCAAAGTATGCTTCTGATCTCTTTGTATTACCATCCTGACAATATTGATGCCCCAATCCCCGCCTAATTGAAATGTCTTGTCGTTTTTTCCGCTGCTGAGTTCTGCAACCTGAGTCTGACGAGAAACATAAATTTGCTCCCTGGAACTTATTTCAATGCTAGCACAGCTCACAGACCTGAAATCCCACCTGTCTGAGGGGCAGACCACAACAGAATTGCAGAGGTAACATGATATCCGCCCGTATGTTATTTTTCATGTGCAGTAACCATGAAAGCTAACACTTAGGAAGCTGACCTCTATCGGGAAAATCAAATTAAACAAGCCTTTCCTTCCTGGTTCCACTCGCCAAGGATTCGACATCGGGGTTGTTGGTTTAACTTCCCTCTTCCCCAGAGGCGCTTCGTCCTCAGGCCCCAGCATTCGCACCGGCTCCGGGTCCTGCGGAACTCGGCGATGGAGAAGCGTCGTCCCCAGCGCGGGGACCGGGAGAACGGGGCCGCCGGCGGGGCGGGGAGGACATTGGTTCCCGGGAAAGGTTTTGGAGAGTGAGAGAGACCGGAGGGGAGGGGGCTGATGTCCACGCCCGAGCCAGGACTCTCAAATCCTACATCAATTCCCCGAGGCGACTCTCGCCATCGCGCGAACTGCACCCACGACCCACGCTCCGCGAAAGCCCCACGCGCGGAGGCGCTGGTTCAGCGCCGGCCGCGCGGCCCTCCTGCCGCGGGGAGCAGGTGCCGGACGCTTACCCAGGGCCCAGGTGCAGCTCTCCTTGATGGCTTTGTACTTGCTACCGGACGCCTCCTTCTGCAGCTTCCTCAGGATCTCTTCCATCTTGACCTTCCAGGCGCCGGGCCGCCGCCCACAAGGAGAGAAGCGCAGGCGAGGCGAGCAGGAATCGGGACGCCGCCGCTGCCTGGCCCTGGGCGCCTAGGCGGCCGCCGCACACGCCCCCATGCCGCCCCGGCGCGGCTGCTGATGAATCACGCCCGCTCCATGCCGCGGGCCACGTCAGCCCGGGCCCCGCCCGCCGCTCCGCCCCGCCCGCCCGCCCGCGGGTCAGGTGCGCTCGGCTCGGCGGCAGCGGCGGCTGCGGGCTGGGGCCGGGGAGCGAGGCTGGAGGCCGCTGACCCGGCCGCCCAGGCAGGCCCCGCGGCGCCGGGCTTCGCGGAAAGGTGGGGGCGGATGTCCGGAGCGGACTCGCCCGCTGCTGGGAGGGCGGGAGCGCCTGGCCGGCCGCGGGCGGGGAGGGGAGGGGCCTCGCCGCGGTCCTCGCACCCCCTGCGCCCCAGGTGGCCGCGGGCGGAGTCGGAGCGGCCGCGTCCGGACCCCGGGACCCCCAGCGCGGTGCAGGCGCGGTACAGGCGCGGCGCGCGCCGCATCCCGTCGTCTGCAAAGCAGAAAATTGGTGCGTTCAGTCACAAACAGCGCTTTGGGCCACTCCCCGTGCGAGGCTCGGGCGACGCAGCGTTGAATCCACTGTGCCCTTGCCTGCAGGGAGCCTCCAGTCAAGCTGTCGACACGCGGCGGGGCGGCGGGCTGCGGCGGGGCTGGGGTACAGCTGGATACGCCCAAGGAATCCGGGCCCAGGGAGGCTGAATTACTTCCCAGACCAGCAAGAGCTGGACTCCAAACACGTCCTGAATCCAAAGCCCCTGCTAAAAACCTCTCTCTCCTACCCTTCCCGTCTTCTCTTGGCACTCAATTGCTGCCCTATGAAACATGGGGCGGACCAGGGCCACCGCAGCAGGGGTCTTCTCGCTGGGGTGAAAAGGGGGAGCCGCCAGGAGGCGCACGCGGGCAGTGGGGAAAGCAGTGCGACAGAGCACCCCGTGTCTCCTGTTTCTTTAGCAGTGTTCCTGCGGTGGAAATGAGGGTGATGGACTCCAGAGGGGCAGCGGCGAGAACAAAGGTTCTGCAGGAATCTAGAAACCAGTGAGGCCAAGGGTGGCTGGGAGGGAATAAAGGGAAGTATGTCAAGAGATATTTAAGGGTAGAAGCAATAGGATTTCATGACAGAATAGGGAAGAAACGTTGTGTATGGGCTGGCTTCCAGGTTTCTTGTTTAGGAAATTGGGAGGATGGTGGCCCCATTCTCTAAGTTAAACAACAGGAGGCCGGGCACGGTGGCTCACGCCTGTAATCCCAGCACTTCGGAAGGCCGAGACGGGTAGATCACGAGGTCAAGAGATCGAGACCATCCTGGCCAACATAGTGAAACCCCGTCTCTACTAAAAATACAAACAAATTAGCTGGGCGTGGTGGCGCACACCCGTAGTCCCAGCTACTCGGGAGGCTGAGGCAGGAGAATTGCTTGAACGCGGGAGAGGGAGGTTGCAGTGAGCCGAGACTGTGCCACTGTACTACAGCCTGGCGCCTGGCGACAGAGCGAGACTCAATCTCAAAAAAACAAAAACAAAAACAAAACAAAACAAAACAAAACAAAAAAACAGGAAAAAAAGGATTTGGATTGGGGGGATATATGAGTTCGGTTTTGAACATGTTCGGGTTTAAATGATACTGAGGTACTTGTAGGTGTTTTTTTCATGGACAGGAACTCAGGATAGGGCTCTGGGAGGGATGCCAGTATTAGAAGGCTGGTAAATATAGGGAGTTGTTGATGCCTCGAGTTTGGCAACGGTTGCACAGAGAGGAAGTGAGGGGCTACTTAATTCTCAAACAATGGGTACAGGAGCAAGGGCCCAGGAAGGAGGAGAAAGAGCAGTTGGAAATCCGAGGTGTGGGGGGCAGCCAGGGGAGGGAGTGCCATCAGAGGGGTGTCCAACAGATGGGGATGTTAGATGACTCCGTCGGCGTTCTTGGTACTGAGGAGGCAAAACCTACAAAGTCCCAGCTCCAAGGATCCTCCTACCACTACCCTCACACCCAGTGAAGCCATCATTTAAAGAAAGGTTTTTTAACAACAACAAAAAAAAGTCAGAACACTGCAGCAGATAATGTACTTGGGTTAAAGAATACTGTTAACTATTTGGAAAAAATATAGATCACAACTTTTTTTGTTGTTTTTTTGAGACGGAGCCTCGCTCTGTCGCCAGACTCTGGTGCAGTGACGTGATCTCGGCTCACTGCAACTTCCGCCTTCCGGGTTCAAGCCATTCTCCTGCCTCAGCCTCCCGAGTGGTTGGGACTACAGGTGCGCACCACCACACCTAGCTAATTTTTGTATTTATAGTAGAGACAGGGTTTCACCATGTTGGCCAGGATGGTCTCGATCTCCGGACCTCGTGACCGGCCCGCATCAGCCTCCCAAGGTGCTAGGATTACAGGCATGAACCACAGCGCCAGGCTCAGAAATCACAACTTTATATCATGTAGCAAAATAAATTACAAATATATTAAAGAATTAAATTTAAGAATTAAATGATAAAAAGTTTAGAGGAAAGTGTAAGTGAATATACTTAATGCATTAAGATTATTTCTAACAAACTAAGGCAGAAACTGAAAAAAAGGGTCAATAGATTTGACTATTTGAATATTTAAGACCTTTATGTTAAAAGTTCCATACAAAATTAAAAAGCAAATGACACTCTGAGGGGTGAATTGAAGAAAGAAAAGAGAATAACTCTAACTCTTAATTTTACGTGGATTTGTATTTTTGAGTCTATTTTAAAGTGTTTATTATTTTTATAATTAAAAACAATTTCACTTAAGCTGCTAACTAGAAAAATGTTTATAATGTCAGACATGTAAAGTTTGAATAGCTTTGAACAAAAAAAGCTTTTCCAAAGAATTAAAAAACAAATGCTCCCTCTGTATTAAAAAAAAAGAAAAAACAATAAATATAAAGTCAGTTTACAGAGGAAGGAATACACATGACCCCATAAACTTATGAAAAATGTTCAAGTACCTAATAAAGAGCACAGACTTTTAAATAAGATGCTATTTTTTATTAAGCACATTGACTAAGAGATGTTTTAAATGTTATTGAAGAAGCTGAGCAACAAGGTCCTCTCATGTCTTGGGTGCTGGTCAGAGTGTAACTTGGTACTACATTCCTGGAGGGAGCCTGGATGTGTATGTAGTATAGGTATAGCTCTGACCTAACAATTCCAGTTCTGGGAATTCATCCAAAGGAAGTGATTATGGAAATGGATAAGGATATTTCTACAAGGATTTCAGTGTGTCTTTCAATTCTAAAAAAAGAGAAAACTATCTAAATATGCAACAAGGATATGGATAGATAAGCCATGATATATTCATAAAGCATGATATTATATAACCTTTAAGAATAATGTGGGAGACTAGGCATGGTGGCTTATGCCTGTAATCCCAGCACTTTGGGAGGCTGAGGTAGGCAGATTGCTTGAACTGAGGAGTTTGAGAGCAGCCTGGGCAACATAACAAGACCTCATCTCTACTAAAAAAAAATTTTTTTATATATATAAAAAGAATAATGTTAGAATGGGAAAAAATTTTTGCAATCTACCCATCTGACAAAGGGCTAATATCCAGAATCTACAAAGAAAACAGATTTACAAGAAAAAAACCCATTCAAAAGTGGGCAAAAGACATAAACAGACACTTTACAAAAGAAGACATATATGAGGCCAAAAAACATATGAAAAATTGCTTATCATCACTGGTCATTAGAGAAATGCAAATCAAAAGCACATTGAGATAGCATCTCACACCAGTTAGAATGACGATCATTAAAAAAATCAGGAGACAACAGATGCTGGGGAGGATGTGGAGAAATAGGAACACTTTTACACTGTTGGTGGGAGTACAAATTAGTGCAACCATTGTGGAAGACAGTGTGGCGATTCCTCAAGGACCTAGAAATAGAAATTCCATTTGACCCAGCAATCCCATTACTGGGTATATACCCAGAGAATTATAAATTTTTCTATTATAAAGACACATGCACACGAATGTTCATTGTGGCACTGTTTACAATAGCAAAGACCTAGAACCAACCCAAATGCCCATCGATGGTAGACTGGACAAGGAAATGTGGCACATGTACACCATGGAATACTACACAGCCATAAAAAACGATGAGTTCATGTCCTTCATAGGGACATGGATAAATCTGGAAACCATCATTCTCAGCAAACTGACACAAGAACAGAAAACCAAACACCGCATGTTATCACTCATAGGCAGGTGTTGAACAATCAGAACGTGTGGACACAGAGAGGGGAGCATCACATACTGCGGTCAGTTGAGGGGAGGCTAAGAGAGGGACACCGGGGTGTGGGGAGGGTGGGGAGGGATAATGAGGGGAGAAATACCAGATATAGGTGATGAGGGGATGAAGGCAGCAAACCACCTTGCCATGTATGTACCTATGCAACAATCCTGCATGATCTGCACGTGTACTCCAGAACCTAAAGTACAATTAAAAAAACAAAACAAAAAAAAAACAGGTAACTGAAAAAAAATGTAGGAAAGAAATATTTAATAATCTGAAAAGTGGTGTCGGGGGCAGTGGCTCACACCTGTAATCCCAGCACTTTGGGAGGCTGGAGTGCGTGGATCACCTGAGGTCAGGAGTTTGAGACCAGCCTGGCCAACATGGTGAGACCCCACCCCCCTCCCCGTCTCTATTAAATATACAAAAATTAGCCGGGTGTGGTGGCATATGCCTGTAATTCCAGCTACACAGGAGGCTGAGGCACAAGAATCGCTTGAACCCCGAGGCAGAGGTTGCAGTGATCGCATCACTGCACTCCAACCTGGGCGACAAAGTAAAATGGCTTGTACTATATACTTAAATAAACAAATTGTAAAATGCTATGTACTTCTGTATACTACATAATTCCAATTTTATTATTTAAATATTTTATTTAGATGTATATATAAGTTCAAAAATGTATCCATGTATGTACATACATATCTATGGAAAGTACACACAAAATATTAAATGATTATCTTTGATGGGCTTATAGGTGAGTTTATTTTTCATTAAATATTTTTATATTCTGATCATAAATACTTTTATGATGAGAAATTTTTGTCTTCTAAGTGGCACAAAAATGAAATAAAAGTAGTATCCAGGCAACAAGGTCAACATCCAGGGAAAGGACAAAGGTAAACATAGAAAATGATATAATAGATGTGAGAGAGTTAGGATCCAGTGGAAGCCAAACCCAGGAGAAATGATGACTGCAGCCTGGTTGCAGTGGATTAACAGCCAGTGGAATCACGTAGATAAACAACGAAGCCAATGGCTATGAAGGAAAGTAAACACTTTTCTACTTTCTTCCCATAACTCAGAGTAGAAAATACGCTTTGCATTGTCAACCCCTATACACATACATGTATAGATATGTTAAAAAACTGAAACAGTTTTAGGTATAAAACAGTACTCATTGTTAAGTGTGATAGTTACTATTAGGTGTGATTTCATTCACTGCAGCAGGAATGCTTGCCTGTTCCTAAATTCATTCTAGCTTGCGGGGATGAGGACAATGCTACATGCACAACCACAGTGGTTTGTGCTGTGATGCTTATTTTTCCCCAATGTGTTTAGTTTTGTTGCTGAAAAATTCTGGCTCACTAGATAAGTTGCTGTGAATGCTATTAATAACGACAGTGAACTCTGTTTAGCAATGGAAAGTCTTTCTTAATCTAAAATGGTGATAAACTTATAATCATTCTTCAATATATTAAAGTAAAATATTAGTGATTAGCTTTCTTCTTTGAGTATCAACTTCAATATGGATTCAGGATTTTGGAAAACAGATCTCCTATCAGTTTTTCCCTCAATATTTCAAATTTCTCTTTGGGAAATTATTAAAGTTTACAATAGAGACTTATAATAATTAATATCATTTTATTTTATTCAAAATGTCTTCATTAATTTTCTCTTTATGTGTTGCAAAATTGTGGACACATAGTAACCACAGTGATTACCTAAAATATATTTGTGAGTGTTGGACATATTAAACATCTTGAAATGTATTGCTACTTTTTCCATGTAGATCCAAATTCAATCAGTTTAAAATGTCAAAAAAAAAAAATGAGTCCTATTTGCAAATTCTTTTGGTGAAATATCATCTTCAAAATGCCAAGAGAGATTGCTTTCCAAATAGAAAAATACAAATCCCATTCCTGAGCTCATATAACCTAATTAGTACTTTCCTTGTAACAATCAATAACTTTAGTACGATGTGACATATACATGTTATTTGATGGAAAGGCTAAGTTGTTTTACCAAAGACCCAACAATACGGTGGTTTAAAAGCATAGCCATTGACTTCTCAAACCCTGAGTCAGTGGTCTAGGTTGGTACAGCAGTTCCCAGGAGATCATTAAGTGACCATGTACCTTAAATGTTACCGTTTCCCCATCCCGTAGGGGGTTGTTCTCATTTGTGTGTCCCAAAGATGTGTCCCAGACACATTGTGTTCCAGCCCATAGGAAGAGGAAAATAAAGCAGAGGAGTCCATGCCTTAGAGGTGGAAGTCACACAAATCCCATATATTGCATTGGTGAAGACGAGTTCGAGAGACATATCTGAGTAATCACAGCTCTGTTCCTATGGCAAAGGGAGGGGAATTATTAGTCTCAGCCACAGATCCAATTTCTGGGCAAAACTTATCAAAAAGTGAAGTTTCCTTTAATAAAATTAAACAACTGCTACTAACAATATGACTTTTGTTTTCAAGTCCAAGAGATTCAGTACAATTGTTAGGATACGAAATCTTTGTAATGTATAAAACAGATTTTAAATAATGTACAGAGTCATTTCTAACAATATTTTAAATTATTCTACTCTGTTTCCTGGTTATATTTACTCCTGAATCACTCACAATTCCATTATAATTTTCCAGTCGAATTTATGTTCTTCAAGTAGTTTTGTGTTTGGTTAAAGGAAAACAACACAATAAATCCTTTATAAAAATCATATTTTCATACATATATTTGGCATAAACTGAAAGTCTAAATAATATGAAATATTAGCGCTCTCACTAAGTGAAATTATACAACCTGTGTCTGCCTGTATGTGCCTAATAAGTATAAATTCTATTCTGTATATTCTTTAGAACTATAATATGTTATGACTTAGAAGCATAATTTTAAATTTCCCAGCTGATTTATCAAGGATCATATTCACTATAACCATGTATGCTGAGAATGATTTTTTAAGAAGCTGTTTGTTTCCTTTTGCTGCACATAGGTGACTAATTGTGATGGTAATGCTTTTTCATTAAAACCAATGTGAAATAATGTTAACAAATTTATATCTTTTTTTCTTTGAAAATATTTGAAGGCCTTATGAACAAATTTGGCTTGCTGTATTTCAAAGGATTTTTTTTGGAAGATCTTAAGCTTTTATTTGTAAGAATGTCATTACAAATAATAAATTTTCAGTGAGTTTTGAGCAATTGATAAGCTATACTTTACCAGTATTAAAATGACTCATACTTCTTGGGCTTATAGTTCAAATAATAGAATTTATTAATTAAAAGAGACATTTTTCTTCATGTTCTAACTATAGACATGTCCAAATCTGTCAGTTCAGCCAGAACATGCCTCTGTGTTTTTCACATGATTGTTTTTATTTCTTCTAATATAATCAACTGTGTTAAGGATAATTGGTGTAACTTTGATTAAAATGTACAATTACCACTAAGTTGAAAAATGCCTAACAATTATGCCTAATTCAAAAAGCACATTGAAAGCTTCTACCTCACAGCCAAACCTTGGTGGAAAGTCTTGCTGCCTTTGCCAACACCAGATAAAGTTCTTCTAAAACTCACTTTATAATTAGCTACAAATTACATTGACATAAAATAAAACTATAAAACATGAACTCTCCTGATGCAATTATGATCAGTTCCAGAAAATTAGCTGAGACACCAGTAAGCAGAAGAGTGACTGGCAGATCCCAGCCAATGCATATATTCATTACCTCCCATCCTCCAACTGTCACTCAACTCAGTTGTCTGCAGGATTTGTGGCAACATGGACAGCTCCTGCTAGGAATATATGTGTTGCATTCTGATATGGCAGGTTCCATACTAATTCATTTCTTAAAATAATATATTTTATGAAACAGACTCATTAATTTCACAACCCACTCATGGGGAGAAGCCTGAAATTTGAAGAACACCAGACCAGAGGAAAATTTGTGTTTAAACAGCCTAGTGGTAGGGGAGTATATTTATACAGTGAAAGAAAAAAAGACATAAAAGCATGGTTGAAAAAAGACAGGAGGATGCCAGCCTAAGGGAGGAAACAAGTACCCTAAGAAGTTGGGAAAGATGGTACCTAGAGTACGGACAGAATCATTGCCCAGTTAGGGGATGAAGGCCAATTTATAGATATGGGCAGAGGGTGAAGATAGAAAGCTGGGCTTTTATGTTATTTAGTTGTTGATGTAGAGACAGGAATTTGTGGGAGCTACACCTGGTGACTTCCGTTTTTCTCATGAAACAAGGAGACATATGTTGAAAGTAAGAGGAGAAATGAATAGAGGACCCAAAGTTCGGAAATAGGAAAGAGGGGACTAAGGATGTGTAGAAAGCTTCTGTGAAGTGTGGAGGACCCAAGTAGTTCCCTATTTATGAATGCTTCGAAGTCAGTCCCAATCCTGCAAAATTTTCATATCTGACAGTATCTACTGAATTTGCCATTGCTTCAGATCTTGACCACCTAGGTTCATGACACTAAATCTACACTTACAGCTCAAATCTCTGTTATGCTTGTTTTATCTGATATTCAAATCAATCTTTTCACTTACTCTAATGCTTGACTCATAGAATACAGTAGTAAAGAAATTTATTTGCAATATAAAAAATTATACCCAAATATGCAGCAGTATAATCAGAA
>CAUYQU010081852.1:0-10840 GCA_963574635.1 Cheracebus regulus
GCCGGACCTTCCCGGGTTCGCTGTGCTTGCTGTGAAACTCTCAGTCCTCAGCGCTTCCAATTGCTGTTTTCCTTGTGGGGATGGGACCAGCCGAGCCCATCCGTCCCGTATACTCCGCACCGGGAAGCGCCGCACTGGGGCGCGGGCAAAACAGCGCGCCGGCCAAAAGAGTCGCGCTGGCGACCCGTGTGGCTCCTCTGCCGGGAATCTCCCGGTCTGTGGGCAACAATAATTCGTCGGAAAGTGCGGCGTCCACTCGTTCTCTGCGCTTTCACTGGGAGCTACATTCCTGAGCTGTTGCTAATCAGCCATCTTGGATCTCTCCTGCCCTGTCCTTTCTTTTCTTCCTCCAAGAGTATCACTTTGCTCTGTGTTGCTCTAGTTTTTTTTTAAAAAATCACAACGTTTATCAGAAAATAAGGTTTGTAGTCCACTCTGCCTATGGAGTAGCCATTCTTTATTCCTTTACTTTGCTAATAAACTTGCTTTCACTTTTAAAATAGCAGAAAAAGAAAAGAAGGTCTATAAATAAGATTTTGCTGGAATTGAGCAGAGAGTTTTATCCCCAGCCCTCTCCCCAAATCTGATGGCAGGTTATTGTTTCAATTACCTTAGCCACTTTTTCTTTTTCTCTAAACGGAGTCAGGGAGTCAACTGGGGATGGTGATTCACGAGTCTCAGTTGCTCTGTGAAGGCTTTCTTGAGTGGTTTCTATTTTCTCTGTAAACCCAAGATTGCAATAAGATGTTCCTCTCCCTTTTATGGGTTAGCAGCAGTTTCTTCCACTGATCTATGAAAATTCCGGAAAAGAGGTATGTAGGTTACATGAGAGAGCCAGAGCTTTTTGGGAAAGAGGTACCAACACTCTAATCTGAGCTGCTGAAATTGGAGATAGGGAAACCTGTCAGGGTAACCCCCTAAAGTCTGCTGGCAGGCAAGGCACCAATTGCCACAAAGGTAAACTCACCTGAGGGGCAAGTGCATTCTCAGTTGGTCACTTGGTCTTGACACAAGGGGCTCAGTGCTTGGGCATGGAGGTGGATTCTTTCTACTTCAGTGAGTGGTTAAAAGCCAAAATTCCCAAGACCCTGCCATTCAGGATATGAAATCTGAGCCTATGTGTTTTCCAGGACAGCTGCAACTGTGGAGCCCAATCCTGGAGCACATGAACCTGGTTGTGTGTCCAGTAAGGACATCATCCTCTACTGAACCATGGTATTAGAAAAGCCTCATGAGAGCAGAGCCATGTCTAGTATGTTCCCTGTTCTGTTCCTGATGCCTAGCCTACTGTCGTGTATGTAGAAGGTGCTCGGTGAATACTTCATCATAAAAGATGCCAAATCCAGGATCTGGAATTCAGTAATAAAATACTGTGGTAGCAACCACAGCAACCATAGCAACCACGCTGGGAGACTCAAATCTTTCTCTACCTCATATCTGGAAAACAAAAGTGCCCTGCTTTGGACTGAATTCTTGGACTATTCAGGTGGAAGACATAAAGAGACCTTGGAAAGGAAATACTCTAGTTCTTGTAAATAAAGGTAAATTGATTGGCAGTGAACTGCCTGGAAAAATAAATGTTAGTGTATGTGCACCCCAAGTAAGTAGAACAAGTCACACTGGTTGCATAAGATAGTATTTCAGGTATCTGAATCATGTAGATCACAGATGACAACTGCAAGGTTCTGATTCCGTGAAAGGACATGCCTGAACAAATCTTATTTTAGTTGGATGAACCACTTAGTACATATATATCAATCCTTTACTTTAGAAATATCTCCTCATTCCAAAATGGGCTCAAGTTACTTTTCAGGTGTAAAAGGAGAAACTCAGCATTTCTAGTCTCCAAATCAAATGTTAAAATCAGGCCAATTTCTCCATATTGCTTCATAAGAAATCAGAGGTAGTGAAGACACAGCAGATATTATTTGTTTCTGGAGCAAACACACTCACAATGACTGCTATGTAAATAATTAAAGTAAAATATTAGTTTTAATAGTCTTGCATGCATTTTCATAGAGTTAGCAATTATTATTTAAAACACACATACAACTTAGTAACTATATGTGAATCTGTTTCTTATAAACTATATATACCTGAAAACTATGGGGTAAATAATATTTTTATAAATTGAATTAAATTGTAAATGAAATAGAAAAGTTTTTGCAGATGACATGATTCTATGTCTAGAAAACCCCATAGTCTTGGCCCAAAAGCTCCTTATGCTGATAAACAACTTCAGCAGTTTCCGGACACAAAATCAATATACAGAAATCAGTAGCATTCCTATACACCAAAAATAGTCAAGCTGTGAGCCAAATCAGGAGTGTAATCTCATTCATAATTGCCACAAAAAAATACGTGGGAATACAGCTAACAAGGGAGGTGAAAGGTCTCTACAATGTGAATTACAAAACACTGCTCAAAGAAATCAGAGATGATGCAAACAAGTGGAAAACATCGCAAGCTCATGAATAGTAAGAATAAATATCATTAAAATAGTCATACTGCCCAAAGCAATTTACAGATTCAATACTCTTCCTATCAAACTACCAATAACATTCTTTACAGGACTAGAAAAAACTATTTTAAAATTCATATGGAACCGAAAAAGAGCCTGAATAGCCAAAGCAATCCTAAGCAAAAAGAACAAAGCTGGAGGCATCACTTTACCTGATGTTGAACTATACTACAGGGCTATGTAACCAAAACAACATAATACTGGTATAAAAAAAGACACATAGATCAATGGAACAGAATAGGGAGCCCAGAAATAAGGCCACACACCTACAACCATCTAATCTTAAACAAAGCTGACAAAAACAAGCAATAAGGAAGGGACTCCCTATTCAATAAATGGTTCTGGGATAACTGGCTAGCCACATGCAGAAGATTGAAACAGCACCCCTTCTTTACACCATATACAAATATCGACTCTAGATGGATTAAGACTTAAATGTAAAACCCAAAACTATAAAAACCCTAGAAGATAACCTAGGCAGTGCCATTCTGGACATAAGAACTGGCAAAGATTTCATGATGAAGATGCAAAAAGCAATTGCAACAAAAACAAAAATTAATAAATAGGGTCTAATTAAACGGAAGAGCTTCTGCACAGGAAAAGAAGCTATCAACAGAGTAAATAGACAACCTACAGAATGGGAGAAAATATTTGCAAACTATGCATTTGACAAAGGTCTCATATTGAAATGCAAATCAAAACCACAATGAAATACCATCTCACAGCAGTCAGAATGGCTGTTAATAAAAAGTGAAAAACAACAGATGCTGGCAAGGTTGTGTAGAAAAAGGAACGTTTTTATACTGCTAATGGTTGTAAATTAGTTTAACCATTGTGGAAGACAGTGTGGTGTTTCCTCAAAGACCTAGAGGCAGAAATACCATTTGACCCAGTGATCCCATTACTGGGTATATATCCAAAGGAATATAAGTCATTCTGTTTTAAAGATACATACATGTGTATGTTCATTGCAGCCCCGTTCACAATATCAAAGATACGTAATCAACCTAAATGACCATCAGTGATAGACTGGATAAAGAAAATGTGGTACATATATACCATGGAATACCATGCAGCCTAAAATGGAATGAGATCATGTCCTTTGCAGGGACATAGATGGAGTTGGATGTCATTATTCTCAGAAAACTAACCCAGGAACAGAAAACCAAAACACTGCATGTTCTTACTTATAAGTGGGAGCTGAATGATGAGAGCACATGGGGAGGAACAACACACACTGGGTCCTGTCAGGAGGTGTTGGGGAGGGAGAGCATCAAGAAGAAGGGCTACTGGATGCTGGGCTTAATACTTAGGTGATGGGATGATGTGTGCATCAAAACACCATGGCACACGTTCACTTACGTAACAAACCTGCACATCCTGTGCATGTACCCTGAACTTAAAGTAAAAGTTGAAGGAAAAAAAGGTCGCATATCCAGAATCTATAAGAAATCTAAACAAATTTACCAAAAAAAAAAAAAAAAAATTTAAAAGTGAGCAAAGGACAGGAACAGACACTTTTCAAAAGAAAATATACATGTGGCCAACAGTCATATGAATAAAAGGTCAATATCACCAATCATTAGAAAAATGCAAATCATTTTGCATTTAGTACATATACACCAAGGAATACTATGCAGCCATAAAAAAGATCATGTGCTTTGCAGGAACATGGATGAACCTGGAGGCCATTATCTTTAGCAAACAAATACCATATACCTAATTAGCAAACTAATACCACATAGGAAGGGACTGAAAACCGAATACCACATGTTCTCACTTATAAGTGGGAGCTAAGTGATGAAAACGCACAGACACAAAGAAGGAAACAACACACATGGGGGCCTCCCTGAGGGTGGAGGGTAGATAGAAGAAAATGAGCAGATAAAACAATTATTGGGTATGAGGCTTAGTACCTGGGTGACAAAATAATCTGTACAACAAACTCCAATGACACAAGTTTACTTATATAACAAACCTGCATTTGAACCTAAAATTTAAAAAAAATTTTCTCAAAAAAATCATGTGATAAAAATGAATATTAATATTATTATTATTATTTTATTTTTCTACATGGGTCCAGGGACCAAACAAGAATATTATTTCTTTCTTTTTTTTTTTTTTTTTTTTTTTTTTATATAGATTCTCGCTCTGTCATACAGAGAGACACTGGAGTGCAGTGGTGCAATCTGGGCTCACTGCAACCTCCACCTCCTGGGTTCAAGCGATTCTCCTGCCTCAGCCTCTTGAGTAGCTGGGATTACAGGTGCATGCCACTGCACCCAGCTAATTTTTTTGTAATTTTTAGTAGAGACAGAGTTTCACCATTTTGGCCAGACTGGTCTTGAACTCCTGACCTCGTGATCCACTCTCCTTGGCCTCCCAAAGTTCTGGGATTAGGATTACAGGCATAAGCCACTGTGCCCAGCCTGAGAATATTATTTCTTAAAGCTAATGTAGACATTTGAGTTTTCATTTGTGCAGCAATACCTGGTAGTGTAATTGTCCAATGGGTTCTTTTTGTTTGTCAGTGAATTAGATAAACCAATTCACTGAGACAGCGTTATTGCAGTAAAGGGTTTAGTTTATAAAAGGCCAGCCGGGTGAGATGACAGGAGTTCGTTATCACTCAAAACAGCCACCATGAGAACCCTGAGTCCTTGGTTTTTATGGATAATTTGGTGGGCAGGGGACTAGGGACATGAGTGCTGCTGATTAGTTGGGGATGAAATCGTAGGGATGTGAAAAATGGTCCTCATGTATTGAATCTACCTCTAGGTGGGGGCCATGGGACTAATTGAGGGCATCTGGTGAGGGGGTCACTCAGTTGCCAGAATGCAAAAGTCTGAAAAAATTTCAAAAGACCAGTCTTAAGTCTTATAATAGTGATGTTATGTATAGGAGCAATTGAGGAAGTCACAAATCTTGTGACCTCTGGCCACATGACTTCTGACCAGTAAGGTACTATAGAAAAACAATCTAGGGGAACAAATGGCTGGTTATTATTTAGCTATACCTACATTTTAGCAGAATTCAGGCCCCTTTCATAATCCTAATCTCATGGTCTTTCATTAGTCTTACAAATGTGGTTTCAGTCCTTGAACAAGGAGGGGATCAGTTAGGAAGGGGTTATTATTATTCCGGCTTTAAAGTTAAACTATAAACTAAATTCCTAGTGTGGTTAGCTTGGCCTTTGCCCAGGAATGAGGGAGGACAGTCAGCCTGTGAGCCCTAGAAGCAAGACAGAATCAGTTAGGCTAGACCTCTCCTGCTGTCTAAACTGCAAAAATGATGTTAGTCAAAAAAAAGTATGGGACTATTTTGGTCAGACAGATCTTGATGGAAATCCTTGTAATGAACTTTGGTGTGTTTATCTGTAAATAGAAAAATTTTAAATTGGCTTAAAAGGTTGTGAGGATTTAATATAAGGCACATTGCTTGACATAAAAGTTCCTCAGTAACTATTAGTTCTGTTTTGGTGGAGACCTAACTCCCAGCATTTGCTGGATAAAATTTATTGGAGACCAATGGTTTGGACTGATCTCCTATACTAGGTCCGACAGATTAAACCAAAATGAAGTTACTTGTGCTGAAGTTCCACACCATCAAATGGAAACTAAGTTGTTTATCTGACCTTCCAACAAACGAGGAGAAAGAAAGATAGCCAAATCTTCAAATAGGCCAGTTTTAGCTGACATAAGGAAGTACCCTCTGCTTTAACCTTTATAAGGAAAGTAATTTTGAAATGACCAATTTGCTTTTTGTTCTCTGTTTTTGCTTTTTTATGACATTTTCTGTCTATAAAACCAATTTCCTCTGTTCAGCTCATGGCAACACTCATTCTGCTTTATATGATGAGGTGTTGCCTTATTCTAGAATTGGAAACAAAAGCCAATTAAGATATTTCAACTAAATTTTTTGTAATTTGTCTTTTGACACACTTGAGCACCTATTAAATACTACAGCTTTGCCTCAGTCACGCTGTGGAAGTTGGGGAGGGGCCTGTATTGTGCTTCAGAATGAATTGCTGAGAGGAGAGCTGTATCTTCACAAGGCCTGAGTGGTGACATTGGGGGCTGTCACTAATAGAACAGAAGACATCTGTGCCTCTAAAAGCAGCAAGTTTATGTGGGTCCTTAATAGCTGGGGTAGTGACAGGACAGCAGAAACAAGGACTGTCCCTTAGCACAGTTGGGACAATACCCTTGGGCCCTGGGTGGAGGTGGGAGCGTTACACTGACGAAAGGACATTTTTGACAATTAGGTTGGTGGCATTATAAGATACCTTAATTGAGCATCAAAATAACATGCTCCTGTCTTGCAGTCACATGAGTTATATTTTTACAGCATGAAATTAGCTTCTGTTACATTGATTTGGATTGGATTTGGGAGAAGTTTGAGAAAATGTTGTAGCCTACAATCCCCTTCCCTTTTTTTTTTTCCTTTGGTCAGAAACATCAGAGACTTGGGTGGGAGAGAGTAAGAGAAAGAACACAGGAGTAAAAGATAAAATATAGCCACAGCTTTTTGAAATAAGGAGAATTTGGGAGCTTCATCATGTTTTTGCTTTTGTTGTTTTTCCCTTCTGCTTCACTTTCTACCAAGCCTACTTTCCCAATGCCATAGCGGAAGATCAGTGACAACTCTTATGCTTTCCTCACTGGCTTCACTATCCTGGTTCTTCCCTGCACTGAAATTGGAGTCTATTATGACAGTCTGTTGTATACCGAATCATTGGCCCCAATTCCTTGTCCTTCTCTGTATGCACACCCTTTGCCATGTAACTTTGCAGTTCCTCCAACAAAAACAGTGTATGTCTTCTCGCCTTGACTTTGGACTTGACTGCATGACTGACTTCGGCATGTTAGCAGATGTGATGCAACCGGGCTTGAAGAGTGTGCAGTGGTGCTTGCCCTCTTGCACTCTGTCACTGCCATAAGAACCCTCCACATGGGGTAGCAACTCCCTCCATTTTGGGTCCTAGAATGAAAACACCCCAGCACAGATCTAAACTGGCCAGACCCATATATTGAACAAAGGCATTTGGCTGAACTCACTCTGAATTAGCTGACTCCTAGCTAACCTACAGAGGTGAGCAAATAAATGATTGCTGTTATAAATCACTTAGCTTCAGGGTGGTTTGTTTTACAGTAGTAGATGACTAATGTCATATTTCTATAGAAGGGATGTAGAGAGAAATGTATGCTTTTTTTGTAGGAATTCATCTGTCACAGGAAAAATCTTGCTACATCCCGGAATGGAAGAGAGGAGAGGTGATAGGGCCAGAGTGACAATGAGGTTATGAGAAAAACAAGATAAATCTGGGAGATATTACAAAATAAAGTCAGCTGGGCATGGTGGCTCACACCTGTAATCGCAGCCTGTCATGACCTCAGCTATTAATGATCCACATGAATTTGCTTGATTTTTAGAGATCCATCTCTAAAGAGAAAAAAATAAGCCAGGCACAGTGGTTCATGCCTGTAATCCCAGCACTTTGGTAGGCCGAGGCGGGTGGATCACCTGAAGTCAGGAGTTCAAGACCAGCCTGGTCAACATGGTGAAACCCTATCTCTACTAAAAATGCAAAAAATTAGCTGGGCGTGGTGGGCAGATGCCTTAATCCCAGCTACTTGGGAGGCTGAGGAGGCTAAGGCAGGAGAATCACTCGAACCTGGGAGGAAGAGGTTGTAGTGAGCCGAGATCATGCCACTGCACTCCAGCCTGGGCAACCAAGACTCCATCTCGAAACTGTGAAAACAAGGGGTATCCTTATTTTAGGTATTGAAAAATCATAGAACTTAAGAATGTAGCAAGTACTTGGAAAATCTCTCATTTTAAAGATGAAGAGGATGAGAGCCAGAAAAGGTAAGGTTAAAAGGGTAGGCTCAAAGACATGGTCCTGCTTTAGAGATCATATGTGCAGTTTATCACACATAATTTTTAGGGGAATACTTATCCAGATCAATTACCTTTATTTCAGAAAATATTTAAGCATCTACTTTGGTCAAGGCATTGTGCTAGATGCTGAAGACAATAGAAATATGAGCAAGAATAGCACCTGTCCCCAAGGAGTTTCCAATCTAGGGATAGGAAGGAAATAATACCAATATGTGGAATAACTATAATGTAAGCAATAGTTATCTATGTGCCATAAGAGGTATAAGGTGGTGAGAAAGGCAGCATGACATCCAGTCAAAGATATCAAGAAAGGTTTCATGGGTGGAATATCATTTGTAGTGGGTTTTGACGGATGGGTGAGACTTTGGTGGATAGAGAGGGGGTGGCCAGGCATTCTACACAGAAGAAGAGCAAAAACCAAGTCAGAAATGTGGGAATATAGAGATTGAAGTTGAGGAAGAGCAAATAATTTGGTTTTGTAAGAAAATTCTGCACAAATAGGCGAGAATACTATGGACAAAAGACTTTGGATGACTCTAGCTTTGGTATTTAATTCCCTAAGTAATGAGAAATGCCTGGTTTGTGCCACTGGCAGAGAAGACGTGGGACTTACCTGGCTTGGTGTTCTCCAGTTCAGAATGGTGAGAAGGTAGAGCCGCCCTTTACCCAGTGCTGTAATCCCAGTACTTTGGGAGGCTGAGGCAGGTGGATCACCTGAAGACAGGAGTTCAAGACCAGCCTGGCCAACATGGTGAAACCCCATGTTGAATGGGATGGGAACACACTGGGAAATCCAAAGTGGTCTATGTGAATGTGGGGCTGAAGCAGTACAATGTAAGCATTGCCAAAAGAAAGATGTGTGAGCCAAGAGGTATGAGACATGCATAGGGGTTAAGCCATAACTGTAGAACTTGCAGCCAGTTTAAGAATAAGGAAGGCCAAGAGATGTCCTGAGCAGTGAGTAACGGAGCAAGAGGAGGGTAAGCCAGGAACTTCAGGAAACTCTACAACAGGAGACCCATTAGTCTGAAATGCTCTCTTATGCTGATCACCAAGAGGGTACACATGGAAATTAACCCAGTATGATAGGTATAAAGCTCCAAAATGAGTGTCAGAATGAGATACAGATTTTCTTTTTTTTTTTTTAAGAGGCAAATAAAAGTAATCTTTAAATCATTTGAAAAGCATGGTGCTTATTTGTCCCATACAGACTCAAACTTAAATGTTATAGTTGTAATTTCCAAACTTCTGGAAAATTCACATTTAGATATACATATGGGTTGTATTTATATTGCAACCAACAAGTTTTAGAGAATAATATATTTGGTTACGGTTCCACATATCTATAGTAAAGACAAAGCCACATAATGTTTATGATGTTAAATCTGGCTCTAAGGAACCTAAAGTACAAAATTTTGATCAAATATCAAAATTATGATAATCTGATACCCATATGAAACTACTTTTTAGAGAGTAAATGTGCTATTGAGTATTATTTCATTAACTCTTTCTTTTTATAAGTACCTACAAACTGATCCTTTTCTTTAATCTTTCTGACTCACTGATATTTCAAAGTGACTTCTTCACTTCCGTGTTACCATTTCAGTACCCAGATATTTCTGAGGTGGGATAAGTTTGACTTCATAAAAACAGTAGATACTTTAACAGTGACACTTTTTAAATCTGTAAACTCAGTCACATTAGTTAGCTCAGCAATTATGAAAACATTGAGAGTGTGGCACTGCAAGCCAGAATCTCTTTGTGTTTTTTACATTATGCTGCTTTTGAATATTTTTGGTATTTATCAGCCATCTGTATTACCCTTATAATAATAAAAGAATATGTTTAAAATATATTCTTTTATAAGTCCTGAAGGACTTATCAATGCTTTAAAACACACACACAGTATAAATCAATTATCTTTTTTCCTTCAGTATTTGGTATAGCAAAAATTATTTCTGGTTCATCCTTAGATCAATCAACACCGCTTTTCATGACATATAACACTGAAATTTACAGACATCCCTGAAAACTTTTTAAGTAAATGAGTGAATCACAGTGGAGTCTCAATCAGTTAACAGTGTAGATCCATTTAAAATATATATATATATTAAAAGAAAATCTTCAAGCTAAAAACAAAAACAAAACCCTTCTAAGAACTGAAGCTGAGTGTGTGTTGTCAATGATTCCATACTTTTATTCCTGACTGATTTAGACTCCTCCTTCTCATGTTGTGAGACATGTTTGCTGAAATCATCACACCAAGCTTTTGGGACTCCTGGGTGAAGAGGCTACGCTACTGTTGCATCTAAGGGAATAGGGGCACCATTTCTTCCCTAACAGACTTCATATCCAAAGATGAGCGATGAGTCTCACTCCCCTGCACTCACCAGCATCTTATCAGGAGATAATACTTGC
>CAUYQU010081853.1:0-116881 GCA_963574635.1 Cheracebus regulus
AAACATGCCAAACGTGCCCCCCCCACAAACACATACACATACACAAACTCAAATTAATATAAAAAATAAACCAAGGTGTTTTTTGAATTTTTATTTTTATTTAGTAATATAAAATTTATTTATTCAAGTTTTTTTTTGTATTGTTATTTGACAAGAGTGTAGATCTTAGTTTTTCTTGCCACACACACACACACACACACACACACACACACACACACACACACACACACACAACAAAACAAAAAACAAAGAAAAAGCTAACTCTCTGAGGTGATGGATGTATTAATTAGCTTGATTATGGTAGTCATTTCAAAATGTATATATGTATAAGAACATTGCATTATACACCTTGAATATATACATTTTTTATTTGTCAATATACGTCAAAAGTGCAGTCACTGGTGGGTTTCTTTGGTAGATGCCTGTGAGTGTGTGTATGTGTATGTGTGTGTGTGGGGGGCACGTTTGGCATGTTTATGGGTAGGATGAATGATCCATATACAGGTAAAATCAAAGTTGATAAATAGCAATGAGAGAATTGATAAAGTTCCAAAAGACAGTAGTAGATTGAATAAGAATAATAACCATATTAAAAAGGAGGTGAAAATAATTAATGAGAGGAACATAAATTTATGGGGACAGGAGTATAAGTCGAGAGCAGCTAGACAGCACTCATGCCTGAATTATATGTTTTAAAGGAAATGCAAGAAACAAATGCATTGAATGAAGACACAGGTATAAAGATTGACTTTGACCTTGTACTTAAGATTGAGGGAAAGAAAAACATTGATGAAACACAAATAAGTTTACAGGAATTCATAGAGCATGAGTTAAGGGTATCCATGCGTAAACTTCCTGATGGTATAAAGGAGGTAAGGGATGATAATGTGTGCCAAAATTAAAGATGGAGGCTTGAAAGGAATATTATTAACAGTTTTGATGATTATGGCTAATCACTGCAGGGGATGAGAGAAAACGTTAAAAGACAAACAAAAGTACTATGAATCAGCATACGAGTTCAGTAAAAGAGTAGGCCATATATCTGAATTTTCAGCATTTAACATGCTTTTCTTAAAAAAATGTGCAATGCCTGTACCAAATCAGTTCATATAGCATTTTGGGCCATATTTTCTATTTATGAAGGTAAACAGAGCCTACTTCAGGCTACTAGAAATTGTATCGATAAATCCTAGATCACAAATAATATTGAGGCTCAAAGAGTTAACCACAGGCTTAGAGAGGTGCAGCAAGCGGTAAAGCAGTTGTAGAGTGGTGGCAAAGAGAATGTCTGATTTTCCAGTTCCAGTTGGAAAAATGTATACATAATGCCCTTATAGTCAATGGAAACCTATGATCACGCCTATGTTATGATATAGTAATTTGGTGCTTCATATTAACAAAAATGCCAAACAAAGCAATTAAATAAATAAAGCATCAGAATTTGTATGACCTTTTCACCTAGAAGCAGAAATGCAAATCATACATAAAGAAATCATTTCTGAGTACCAACATTTTAGTATGTTAAGAAAAAAAAATCAGTCAAATGTTAACTCATAGTAAAAATTACCAAACACACAAGAAATAAAGCTATCATTCATGCAAGATATCAGAAAAAAAAAGAACAAATTTGACTTTTAATTTTAAGTTTTTCCTGATTTTTATACATTACTAAAAGGTAGATGTCTTTTAAAACATACAACCACTGTAATCCCAGCACTTTGGGAGGCCAAGATGGATGGATCACAAGGTCAAGAGATCAAGACCATCCTGACCAACATGGTGAAACCCCCTATCGGCTAAAAATACAAAAAAATAGCCAGGCATGGTGGCACGTGCCTGTGGTACCAGCTACTCAAGAGGCTGAGGCGGAAGAATAGCTTGAACCCAGGAGGCAGAGGTTGCAGTGAGCTGAGATTGCACCACGGCACTCCAGCCTGGCAAAAGAGCAAGACTCTGTCTCAAAAAAAAAAAAAAAATACAGCCACAATATTATCATTGTGTCTAAAACAGTGTTTTACTACTTACAAATGTCTAGGCAGTACCCAGTATTTTCTGATTGCCTTATACTTAGGTTTTGTTTGATCTACTCAGATTCCAGATGAACAGCATATAGGACAAATATTTCATATGTCTCTTAATCCTTCTCTTTTTTTAATTTGTAGGTTACCCACCCTATCTCTATCATTTTTTGATCTTGCAGTTTATTTGTTGAAAAAACTAGATTGCTTGATTGTCCTACCTGAAGTTTAGAAAGATTCTATTGTAACGTTGTGTTATATCATATTCTTTTGACTCTGGTGTTTCCTATAATCTGGCAGTTAAATCTCCATGATTGATCTGACTTAAAATTAATTATTATCATCAATATTTTATTTCATTTTTTAGTAAGCACACTGCAAGGATTGTAGTGTGTCCTCACATCAGAAAGCATCTCATCTCTCTTTCTTTGTTTTGGTAACAGCTTAGACTTTTAATTTTGTTAATGGTGGCAAAATAGCAAAACTATAATTTAATATTGTCTTATTTATTTATTAGCTGAATTCTATTATACAGATTGTTCCTTTAATGGGAAAACATCCTTTCTTCCACAACTTGTTTCTGCTGTTTCAGAGCATACAAAGTGAGGGAGGAATCAATGCTTCTTTGTTTAATTTAATGAGAAATTAAAATGATGAATTGTCATGCATTATCTAAAAGTATTGTTTTTTTTTTCTTTTAACCATTAGAAAAGCATAGATTTAAACATAGTTGATATATTTCCTTCTATTGCAGTTTTTGTCTTTTCTTTGATGCTTGTTTCATAGCATTTTTTGACAGTGGGAGCTACTTAACGTTAGCCACTAAATATTTTTAATATGAGAAGTCGATTTTGATAGGATTTTGCTTTTTATGACAAAGTTGTTTTAGGCCTATCTTGTCCTTTTTCTGATCAGATCTGAAATTTGTCATTTTTCAAAGAATCCTTGTTCCTTTTGAGAGAGGAAGACAGAATTTAATGACCATCTTTTGAGAACAACAGTTTCTCATTGTTACTGGCTGTCTTAGATTTCACTGGCTCCCACCACAAAATACCAGAAACTGGGTGGCTTAAACAACAAAGATCTACTTTTTCCTAATTTTGGAGGTTAGAAGTCCAAGAGCGAGGTGCCAGTAAAGTTGATGCCTTCTGAGACCTCCCTCCTAGGCTTCCAGATGGTGGCTGTCTTATTGCTCCTTCACATGGTTGTCTCTCCACACTCAGACCCTTTGTGTCCCTGTGTCAAAATTTCCTCTTCTAAGGATACCAGTCAGATTGAATTAGGGCCCAGCCGTATGACCTCATTTAAACCTAATTATCACTCAAAGGCCTCATTTCCAAGTACAATAACATTTTGAAATACTGGGGTTTAGTATTTTAACATGAACTTTGAGAGGACATATTTTAGCCTATAACACTATTTATTATTTCTAAGTTTTCTTAGTGGATATGATTAGAACAAATGTCATTTTAAAAGACATAGTAAATAAGTTATGTTATATTTGTGTATCTTTATTTTTTCTTGGTCTCTTGGTAGGTAAATATTATCACTGGAAATAATTTAAGCCTTTTTATGTATTTTTCCTATCCCTGGATATAACCCACAAGAGAACTGCCATCGAATTTCTAGATTATACAATTAATTGAAGTAACTTTGTTTGTTTGTTTGTTTTTGCCATGGACTATACACACATTTGTTTTAATTGGCTTTAGATTTTAAGTTTCAATTTTTTAAAATTTTGTTGGCATGTACAACATTTGTATGTTTCCAACATCAAATTCATGAATGGTTTCTGTGAAGACCCCTCTCAATGCAGTTGCTCTTATCAGAGGGGCCTACCAGGTTTTCATGCAGAATATGAACCCCTCTTTCTAAGGATGAAGCCTTGTTAACAGTTAAATTTCTGGATTCTCGGTCCCTGGGGCCAAACAAATTTTCCTTTATTTCTTTCCTGTCACCTGGTTACTGATATTGCCAGAGTCAGACTGTTGTTGGTAATTTGACACATTCCACTCAAAATTTGAGCCCCTCCACTTTGTAACTGTGGGACATTTGTATGAGATAGAATTTTTTAAAGAGAGCTGTATCAATAAAGTTCCCAACTAGTAATGTACTGGTAAATGTTTAATAACTGACTATGTGCATGGAGTGGAGGTATAGCATCTGTTTCATTTGTCAGTATTTGTGATGTAAGTACTGCCACTATGCTTATCTCAAGATCGCAATGTGATGCCACGGAAGGCAGATTTGAGAAGTCATGTCAACCACCCACCTTTGTGAGTCAGCTCCAGGACATACTGATCCCACACGTTCTTCTTTTACTGTAATATTGAAATTCCTCCCTGAATTGTGGGAATTATATCAATTCTCATTAAACCTAGGAAAAAAGAACATCAACCAATAAATTGCAGCACAAGTGCTGTTATATGACTTCTACATCTGTCATAAAATTCAACAGGGCTTTTTCTCTCGGGCATGCACCTTAGGAAGCCTGATCCACAGTGTTAGTAGTCCAGCTACCATGAAGCTTCCATGATGAAGAGAATATATGGAGTGACCAAACAGTGGTGGAGTGAGATTTCTTTAGCAGTTTGTTTTTCTTCAGAGTGGGCAACATCCTAGCCTCCAGACGACTCCGTCTCCAGCCAACATCCTCTGACTGAAACTGCATGAGAGACCTCAACCAGGAAATACTTAGTTAAGCCCAGTCCACTCTTTGTCCTGTGAAAGATAATGGCAAATTATTATTATTATTACCATTACTTGTTTACAAATAATTTTAGGCTTACATAGAGTTGCAAATATAGTATAAAGTATACCATTCAACCAGTTTCCTCAAGGTTTTACAACTATCCTTTTTAGAGTTCAGGAATGTTTTAGTTCATTTGGGCAGCAATAACAAAATAATGTAAACTGATTGGCTTATAAACAACAGACATTTATTTCTTACAGTTCTGGAGGCTAGGATGTTTAAGATCAAGAAGTCAGCAGATTTGATATCTGATGAGGATCCATTTCCTGGTGCCTTCTTACTCACTCACACAGTGGAAAGGACAAGACAGCTCTCTAAGAAAGTCTTTTCTAAAAATCTTATCCTATCCATGAGTCCATGAGGGCATGGCCTGATCATCCCAAAGACCCCAGCTTCTAATACCATCACATTGGTGATTACACTTTAACATAGGAACATGAAAGAAGGGAGGGGGAACACAAATATTAAGACTATGGCAAGGATCCAACCCAGGAACCTGAAGTATACTGTTTCAGTTTTGATCCCTTACGTTTTGGGGTTTATATTTTATATGCAGTTGTAGCATCTGAAACATCATTTCCAAGTTTGGGTTAATATGAGTTCCTTTATGTTGATTTGTTATGGATATATTCTGTTTTAGCCCCTAGATCCACTCTCTGTGCCTCTCAACATTTCCTCTTTGTCCCAACAGGCTGACGTAATTATAACTCATACAGGACCTTCCTTTTCCTTGCATTTGAAATTAAGTTCAACTGATTTCAAATGACAGCAGGATATTGGAGAGAGGTAAGAGAGTTTGATATTATACTTATTTTCTCTGTCTAATTCAGTGTTTTAAGGTTAATACGAGCTAGCTGTATCTTGAATAAAATCACAGCCACTAGAAGTTAACATCTACCCAAAGTTTCTGTCTCAAATTTCTGCAAGTTTTCTTTCCTTTTGTTCTTTCAGTTTCCAGAATGATAACAGCCCCATTATTGCCATTCAGCAGTATTTGTGTTTTCTTTTCACACTGCTCATATCTCTGTAAATTGTTTCTTCATTAAACCCTACTCAAATGCTCTGATTTGAATATGTCACATCTGCTTTTTTTTTTTCTCAAGACTCTGAATGATTGTGTGATTGATACTGACATATGTCTAAGAATGAAGACCATAAAGATGGAGTTTTTTGATTTGGAGGCTTGTTTATTTGAGAAGTGCCTGGATAAACTTATGAGGTTTAGTCTTAAGTCATCTACGATATGTTGGATTTTTAACTTTAAATCAAGAGGTGATGGGATTCAATGGTATAGGAGATATAATAGCTATAATTCTAAATTATTGCAGAGAAAGGAGGGATTGTAAAACTGTGGGGTTACAAGCCCATAGGTAAGGACTACTTCAGCCCTCCTTTACTGTGCACATTTCAATGAACATTTTCTTTTTTTTTACTCTCAAAGCACATGAGGACTTTATCCCATTTTGCTGGCCAATCGTCATGTTTCTTTTTAGGGTACCATACTCTTTTGATTAATTTTATGCTTGGTTACCAGAGATTGTATGTAGGTATTCACCCTCACTTTCATCTTTTCTCAGTGACAAAATGGCTAACTTTTTTTTTAAGCTCATTATGTCTTTCATTTTTTAAATCATGAATAATACCTCAACCCCAAAACTCACACAATGCAGGAAGTATGTTTTAAAGGGCAGACACCAGCTGAGCGCCGTGGCTCATGCCTATAATCCCAGTGCTTTGAGAGGCTGAGATGGATGAATCACTTGAAGTCAGGAGTTCAAGACCAGCCTGGCCAAAATGAAGAAACTAGTCTCTACCAAAAACACAAAAATTAGCCAGGCATGGTGGCAGTTGCCTGTAATCTCAGCTACTCAGGAGGTTGAGGTAGGAGAATTGCTTGAACCCAGGAAGTAGAGGTGTAGTGAGCCAAGATCTTGCCACTGCACTCCAGCCTGGGTGACAGAGTGAGATTCCATCTCAAAAAAAATAAATAGATAAAAATAAAAAATAAAATAAAAGGCAGACACTTACAAGAAGGAAATTCATATCAATGTCCTCTTTAGATGTAGCAATAGGGAAAGCAGAGGTAACAAAAAAAAAACAATGGCTAAGAGAATTTTTCCCAAAACTAGAATTAAGGTCTGAGCAAGGAAATGTCCCTACTGCCAGACTGAGAGGCTTCACCATATAATGTCCTAAGTGAAATAGACAATGAAATTCATGTGTCTCTCTTCTCTTATGTGAATGAAATTGTTCACTTAGGATATATTTTTCTTATTACAGTATCACACCGTGGATATGCAGTGAATATTTTTATTAAGACACCAGGCCATAAGGACCCTTATCCCAAGTTAATGGAGAAAACTAGTTACCATAAAGAGATCTTAGATTTGGGCTAAATCTAGGGATTAGATTGGATTCAGGTCCCTTCCTAAGAGGTTAGTGATTACATGTGTAGTAGTAGAAAGAGTGATAGGTGATAGGGGTATTTAGTGACAAAATATGTGTTTACTCACTCTTCAACAGTTTAAATAATATGATAGCTTTAAAAGATTGGCTTTATGTTACAGTAAACTGTCCTCCTACTCCTCTTACTTTGTTGAAGGCTAAAGTATAATTACCTCTGAATCACCTTTGAACAGGATGGATTTCATTTTAGGTCACAGCCTTCTTCTTGTCAAGAATCATAAAGACAGCTGCCACTACAAATGCACATGAAAATAATGGTAATGAAATTAATAAATTATTTTAATATTTCACAACAGTGTTTTAATGAGTTCTATGTCAGATTTCTTATAGTCATAATTATTTACCTTTTTAAAGTAACTAGAGACTATATTGTATACATAAATACTAACACTGTATTTTCTTTAATATGATTTGTAATATATTTTTCTTCATAATACCTATTGTGCTTTACATTGTATTGAGTATCCGCTACTATGATTTTTTGTTAGTTTGTTTTTTCCCTGAGAAACGGCCCCATTGATACAGCCTGAAGAATTTCATCACCATTGACACTCCAACCTTGGATCAATATTTACCCCACCTTTCATTTTGAAATTCTGCTCATGCTTGGTTTCAACCACGCTAATTTTTTTTTTCCTTTCCAGTACTAAAATGGTTCACTTTTCTCACTGGTGTCTTTTGAAATGTTTTATTTGTTTTAAACATCAGGGAAACTAATTTAACAGCCAGTATTTGTATTTGTAGATTTGTGATCCATTATTTAAATAAGAAATTGACCTTTTATAAAATTTAATAATTTGTAATTTTGATGTGTCACATCAGGCATATGTCACTTCTACTTTACTTTCTTAAACATAGTATTTTTTATATTCATTTGTCTTCCTGCTCTAGTCAAGGCTGCTTTACAACTTATTTTCAGAACATGTATTTATTAATCCTCCTGAAACTTTAATTTGCCTTTTTTCCTGAATTTGATCTATAATTTTTGTTTGTTGCTTTAAAAATAGACACTGCTTTTAAAAATTATTATTTTGAGTTAATATATTTTTCTTTAAGTATATCCTTAAACAACTTCCTAAGAAAGAAAACATACATGAGAGAATATTTTTAAAAGGTGACATGTGGCCAGGTGTGGTGGCTCATACCTATATCCTAGCATTTTGAGAGACTGAGATAGGCAAATCACTTGAGGTCAGGAGTTTGAGACCAGCCTGGCCAATATGGAAACTCCATCTCTACCGAAATTACACAAATTAGCAGGGCATAGTGGCATGCACCTGTAGTCCCAGCTACTTGGGAGGCTGAGGCAGAGAATCATTTGAACCCCAGAGATGACTGTTGCAGTGAGCTGAGACCTCGCCACTGCACTCCAGCCTGAGTGACAGAGAGACTCCATCTCAAAAGAAAAAATTAAATTAAATAAGTTTTAAAAAGATGACATATATAAAAATGTAATTTCTTTTCTACCTCAACCTTAATTAATAATTTAACAATTTACTTTAAGCTATATTTTTTTCAGAAGGTTGAGGATTAAAAAAAATCTTTTTTCCTTTCAGTCTCAATAATTAAAATTGACATAATTTTATCCTTAACCTTTTAACTTTATCTCAGAATACATTTATTATTTTTTCCTAACTTCACAATGAGGTTGCATTTCATGATCCTTCTTTCATTCATCGTTCTAAGTATTCAATTTAGTAAGACTTTTCTACATATTAATTAGTTCTGGAAAATTTATTTAATTCTAGTTAATATCTTTTCAATTTCTTTGGTTCTCTCTTACTACATGTTTTGTTATTAGTTTTTTAGTTATGCTGTAATTTTATAACTTTTTAATCCTTTTTTCCTAAATCATATTTTATACAGTCCAATTTTTGAGAGAATTTATCAACATTTATTTCCATATTTTAATCAATTTTATTAGTGATATTATATTTTTTGAACATTGGATTTTCAAAATATATTTCAAAAATATATTTTCAAAAAATATAATATCACTAATAAAATGATTAAAAGTTCTTTGGGAAAATCCAAAGAACTTTACATTTGAAATCCCTCTGGTTTCCAGAGGAAGGCATGAATTTTGGGTGGAGGTGTGTAGGAGGTGCTCAAAGGAAATCCCTGCATTGGAAACCATGCCCCTAGCAGACCGAGAAAGAGAAGTTTTTCTTTAACACAGTCCCTCATTAGGAGGCCAGTATAATGTTAACACTGAAACTTAAAAATAGTGTTATAATAAAAGAAAAAATGCAGACAAATCATTTCCATTATCACTTATGTAAATTATGTAAAAACTTATAAACTGAATCTAATGTGACTATTGCACAAGTAGCCAAATATCAAATATATGTTTTGTTTGATTAATAATTGAAAGAGAAAAAATATTTTTTTACACATATTATCCTGGATTATATCTAAAAGTCTATTCCTCTTTGGAGGAAGTATCAAAAAGATTAAGCTATTCAGGCATAAAGATTGCAAAAAACTTTTTGTAAGCTATGTGATATGGTTTGGTTCTGTGGCCCATCCAAATCTCACCTTGATTTGTAATCTCCATAATTCCCAGGTGTCCACGAACGAAACTGGTGGGAGATGACTGCTGCCCTCATGATAATGAGTGAGTTCTTAGGAGATTTGATGGTTTGGCAGTTCCTTCTTCACACACACTCTCTCCTGCTGCCATGTAAGAGATGTGTAACCTTCCCCTTCTGCCAAGATTGTAAGTTTCCTGAGGCCTATCCAGCCATGCAGTACTTGAGTCAATTAAATCTCCTTTCTTTATAAATTATCCAGTCTTGGGTACTTCTTTACAGCAGTGTGAAAATGGACTAGCGCACTAAATTGCTGATTTCACTTTTCTCAGTCTTGAGAAAATGTTTTTGCTTAATAAAAAGCATGCATCTGTCAGACGACATTTTTATTGCCAAGATAAATGAATAGAACTCTATGTAAAAATGAGGGAATGTGTCACCTGATTAGTTTTCTCACCTTTCATACTTGCTGTCCTTTTCCTTTTATTTCAGCATATCTCTTTTCTGTAGCACTTTTATTTTTTCCCAAACTAAAGCCTGCTAAACTGAAACTGTGGAATGTCTAAGAAAATAAAAAACAACAATAGCAATACAACTGACATAACATACTTTGATGGCTGCTTATCTTATTTTGAGGTACAGAAACTACAAAGTGATAATATGGTTTATTATGATGGTAAAGCAAAATGAAATAATATACAAATGCATTTTTTTAATAGGAGACTCACTTGGAACTCATAATTTTACCAGAGCAAGACTGCTTATATTGAATTACAAAATATGTGAAGGGAAATCAGTATGAGATCAAATTCAACAGGGAGAAAAAACTCTTAGAAATTTTTTCAGTATCTTGACGGTCTTATCTGGGACTTCATGGAACACTAGATGGAGAGGAGTTTCATACGATATTACTGATCCTCAGAAATTGTGTAAGGTTAACACCACATGGGAGCATAAATGGTAGATTCACTGGAAAGTGTCTGTGCAGCATAAATGAAATTCAAATAAATGCAGAAATTTCATATCCTAACTGTAGATTTTTCATTTGGATTTTTACATTTAAATTATATTTAAGAGTTGGGATAAATAAATAGAAATATAATTGTGTGTTAGTTATTGCTTATTGTATCTATCAGACATTTTTAGAAACATATTAGGCTTTGGCATGTTTTATAACAAATTAAAATATATGATATCTTCCCTTGAACAGATTGTACTTTAAAAGAAAGCAACATATTTTTCAGAGAATGTATTTTAGATGTTTCTAACTTTATTGTGCCCTCTGCTGCATACTTACTCATGTTGACAAATTTTTTGATAATATTGACACAATGTGGTAGGAACTCACCTTCCATTCTCTGTCATAAATTTAGTGGAACATTGACTTCCCTTTTATTGTTTTCCTTGACCTCAGAAGGGTATCATTTCTTCTCTACAAGGCAATGTACTCTGATGGGTCTCAGCAGCTATTTGCTTTTTGAACAATTTTGCCTCTTGTATCATGTTCTTCTTGGCATTTCATTACTTTCATCTCTATTAAAATTTTCCACTTACTCTTTCACTTATTTAAATGTCTCCTCTCCTAATAAAATCTCTTAGTCAACTCCGCAACCATACAATTCCTTTGAATCATTAAACTGGAAAAATGAGTCTATATTTACCACTTCCACTTCATTACTATACAGTCATCTTTACTTCTTCCACAATAATGCTTTGTCTTTCATTCCTCTATTTTTTAACTTCTCTTACCAGGATAGAGATTCAAAGTACTAGCAACTTTTTCTGCTATCTATCACTGGAAAACCACTTGCAATCAGTTGTCATTTCTTTCTCTTCCGTAGCTCTTATTTTTCTTGTACCATTCTTCAACTTACCACCACTATCTAACATCCCACTTTAAATCTTTCTCACACCTAAAGAATCCACATTTCTTTCTAACTATTGGAGTATCTTTACATTGTATGTCTTCCAATTTATTATAGGTACAGTTGCTAAGTGCATCTTTCTGAAACATTGATATGATAAATATTGTAATGTTGAATATCTCTGCTCCATTCTCATTGTCTACAGAATAAAGAGAAGACTTGTCTTGTTTTTCAGCACTTTACAACCTGACTCTAAATCACCTTTCTGATTTTACTTTACATTGTTTCCTTTTATAATCCCTATAATACTGCTCATAATCTTTGTTTATGTCCATACATTTGCTCTTATTTTTAAAATATCAAATCTTTGTCTATAGTCTATAGTACATTTCCATTTTTTCCTTCATCAATGTTTCCCTGATGCTTTTAGCAGAAAATATTTTCTCTTTTTAACTTCCGTCATATTTTATCTACACATTTCTTTTTTGTAAATATATTTGATTACTCGTAAAACATAACACGGTTAAAAGTAGTGCATGAGGAACAACATAAACAAGAATTGCAAAAAGCAATACTTGTGTCTCATATTTTATTATAAATAATACACTTTATTAATGTAATAACTTGGTTAGACATAAGATTTTTCTAGTTTGGTTTTCTGCAAATTCATTGATTAGGTTATCAAAATATATAATTTACCCACTTTATTTTTAAGTTATATAAATAAAAATAATACTAAGCACTCTTCACAAATGCAAGATCACAAATAAAATTTTGATAGTTTTGAATTTGAGAAGAAACTTAGTGGTAAAACAATCTGATTAGGATTTTAAGAATTGTACTTTTGAATTTAAAAAGTTCCATATGAATCCTAAATTAAAATTCTTTATCAGATATCCTTAAAAAAAGTTGGATTTTATCAAAATAAAAATAGTTTTCTCTGTGAAAGACCTTGCTAGGAGAATGAAAGTAACAACTACATATTGGAATAAAATATATTCAAACCACAGGTATCTTTTTTTTTTTTTTTAATAAATCCCTTGGTTCCAGCACCATTTTTTGAAAAGACTACTCTTCAGACTTTGTATTACTTATTTTACCATTGTAGAAAATCAGTCAGCTATACTTGTGCATGTCTATTTCTGTGACGTGTTGCATTGATACATATGTCTGCACATCCACACATTTTTGATTACTGTGTATCACACATTTTTGATTACTATAGCTGTATACAAATCCTAAAAGCAGGTAGAGGGATTCATTCTGTTATATTTTTTCCTAAAGTTATTTTAGCAATTCCAGTTAATTTTCCTACATTAAATTTAGAATAATAATGTCAATGAATAATCTTGGTACTTTTTTTATGTCAGAGAATTTACATCTTCATTATTTTGAGCCTTTTGATCAAGGAACATAATATGTTTCCTTGTTGATTTAGGTCATCTTTGACTTCCTTCAGCAGGATTTTGTCAAGGTTGACCTAAAAATTCTATATGCGAGTTTTCTTATATGTGTTTATAAGTATTTCATTATCTTTGAATTATGTAAATAATACTGTAACTTTAATTTACATTTCTATGTTTTTATTGCAGTCCATATAAAATTGAATTTGTTTGCTGATATTGTACCTTGCAACCTTTATTAACTTAATTGTTAGTTCTAGGGGTTATTTTTATGTTCTTTAGAATTGTCTACACAAAGAGTCATGTCATTTGCAAATACTTTACCTATATATTTTTATGTTAAAACTTATATATCTCTTTGTGGTATTATATGTAAGTTTCTGAGCTGTATCATTTATCTCCACCATTGATACTAAAAATGTGTGAGAACAGAATTTTAGTGTTGCACATTAATAATTCTCAGTAAATAGTTTTGAATAAATTGGGTGAAAGTCTTCAATTTCTTATTTATTGCATTCATAGTAATATAGTATAAGTACTGTAGTGTGAAATATGAATTAAATTATTCTTTTGTTAACATATGGCATGTGAAATCAGAATAAGTGGAAATTTTCCCAGCATATGTAAAATGATGCCTGCAACAGAATCTGTTTCTTAATATTAATAGGACAACCCCAATTTATTACGAATGAGTCTTTTTTATTAGACCTCAATTCTGTTATTTGGCAATTATCCTTCTGGTAATTGAGGAACACTCAAAATTACCAAAGGACCTTAACAACTTCTAAAAAGGTAATGTTCCTGTTTGATATTATATTTTACTGACATCTAATAATTGCACACATTTATGGAATAAAATGTGATGTTCTGAAACATTTATACTGTGTAATGACTAAATCATTGGGTCACACAAGGCTACAAATACTATAAAATTGCATGGAGGCTACAAATACTATAAAATTGCTTGGAATACACAAACACACACATGCACAATGTTATGCATAACTGGTGAAATCAGATTAGTTGTCAAAATTGTAACAGTGTTATTTTTCCTGTTTTTTATTGCACTGTGATGATACAAGGTGTTAATATTATGAGTGATTCAGTGAAGGGTACATGGGACCTTCCTGCTCATTTATTTGAAACTTCCTATAATTTTACAATTATTTCAAAAAAAAAAGTTAAATATAAAAACGAAATTCCCAGGTTACTTTTATGCAGCCTCTTCACTCTCCTCTGACTGACATCTGGGAATCCTTGCATGGGATGTTTTTGGGGAAATTCATATAACTTACATAAACATTTCTTCCATTGGTGGCAAGAATATTATAATACTATTACTAAAGAAATATCATTCTTAATTTGAGTGTTTCTGTAAAGCATAGAATCTCTATCAGGCATATGTTAGAAACATACTGCTTAATTTAAATTTAATCCACTCATCTTTTTTTGTTCAAAATTTGGCTGCTCAGACCTTTTATTATAGTGATGAAAGATAAAATAAATTTCAAACTCCCTACACTGGTATGTAATATACCCAGGGTTAGCAATAGTTGTTAGTCATTTCATTACTGAAGAAGGTCACTCAATTTGCATGATTCTTCTTTTATTGTGAATATATAATTCACATTTGATCCCGAAGTGATGTCTTTGGCTCTCTGGTTCATAATCCCAATTGTAGCTATTCATTAGCAGTGGGTAATAAGATGAACTAACAAGATGAACATGACTGCACAATGTCATTTCTTAGTTATTAAAAAACTGCAATACTGGGATTCATGGTGAGAAGAAGAATGTGTTGATACCATGAGATAAATCTGCTATTATACTCAGCATCTCAGCATGGTTTAAACCTTTCATGGGTACCACATTTAGTTTTGGCTCTGCAACTTAAAAGGGAACTTACAGAGGATTAAAAGAGACTACCATAAATGATTAAAGGATTAAAAATATGACCTCTGAAAGAAGGTTAAAGGGACTGTAATTGTTTAGCCTGGAGACTAGAAAGCCAAGAGATAAGTTAGAATTGTAGGCTAAGAATAAAACAGAAGGCAGACAATGATACAGAGAACATTATATTGTATTCTCTAAGTCTTCTGACTTTGCCTGAAACAACTGAACATAAATTGCAACATAAGAGAGTTTGGTTATATTTCAATGAAATTTCAAAATATTCGTTTTTTTATATATTTAAAATTATTACCCATAGATGTTATAGTACTTCCATAGATGCAATCAAAGTGTATCTAATTGAATTGATCTACTTAATACTAGAGATGGAGTGAGTCCTCTGTCATAGAATCCCCTTAGCAAAGAATTGCTCTAAATGAAGTCAATCATAGTAAAAATAACAAAAATTAAGGGCATTTACATAAATCACAAAGGCAGACGTGCTTTTGTGTAACAGTGGAAAAAATGCTTCCTGACTAAATGATAGTACAGAGAGCCAATCTTAAGTAAAATTATGCTCCCCACCTGCCAAGTTTGCTATCTTTCCTCACCTCCTGTATGCCATATTTTCCCTCTTTGTAAAATACATAGGGGTTCAAAGCATTCCTGTTCTTCCAACCTATTCTCCTATTCCCATTAAATCATTCATGTGTTTATTAGTTCTGCATAAGTTTACTGAGCATCAAATATGCTACGGGAATGATATTGACTGAAAAGAATACAGTGGATAATGAATAAAAAGGAACAAATGCTATCACTATAGAGTTAACAGCTTAGTAGGGATACAGAAAAGTAAACATGCATTGCAGTACAGGAGGCTAACTTTGCTAGTGTGGCAATTATGATAACCTAACATTCCAGTAATCAAAGAAATGTAGATCCCACATTGTGGGATAGCAGAGTAACTTAATCTTGCCTACTAACAATACGGAGCAGTTGCTTCTAATTTGTGTAGTTTCTGTTCAGATTACAGTAGTTATTTTAAGGTAGCTATTCAGTCTTTCTTAATATTAATCTTTTCATCATTTTCTTGCTCAGATGAAAAGTGTTCAGTATATCTTGCTGACAAAGGAATTGGAGTCTTGAATAGGCACATTGAGTTTGTGGCACTCCTTGGGCCCCTGATTGACTCTCAGATGAAGGTTTTCCTTGGCCACCTATCTCATCATTGCTCACGGGTCTCTGCCCTTGAGATCTGCAGCTGGTGAACACATGGACTATACCCTTTCATCTTGATCTGAGCCTGGAGTCCTCCTGGTGGCTCAGTCCCAATTCACTTGTCATGTATTCCTCTGATATCTGGCTGTGATTCCCACTTGATTTCTGATATGGCTGAGGTCACACTGGACTGCACTCAGAGCCCCATTTGGTCCTAGCCAAGACCAATTTCTGAAACACTGACAAGCCAACATCATCAGCTACATTTTTGTCTTGCCAAGGGTTATTCACAATCCTAACAGCTGCCTCGTCATGCCAGTAAATCAACAGCCAAAAAAGCAGCTTGCTATATTTGCCAGTTTGAATGATTTTGATGATCAGAGGAAAATCAGATGAAGTTTGTGAAGTGGCCCACAAACTTCATCCCTGACGTATGTGGGCCACTCCAACCCCTTCTCACTCTACAGTGGGGTGAGAAGGAGTACCTCTGCAGTGCAAAGATCCCCTGGGGCATCCCTTAGTACTGTTCCTGCTCTTTAATGAAAAAGGTAAAATTACACCTCAGTACAGGCAAATCTGCTAGTGACCTACACACTTTAGTAATAAAGTTTTGAATGTGCTTACCCCATGACAAAACTAAACGATGCAAGCTACCCACTGAAAAGAAAATAATATACACTTGAAGAAAGTAGTTATAAATTCTAGTTGCAACCATGTGACCACTTGATGTACATAGTTCTTCCTGGTTTTGATATAAATACACACATAACATTTTTTCTCTTTTTATTATGTGTGTGTGTGTGTATTAATCGGTTCTTCAGAGGGATAGAACTAATAGGATATATGTATATATGAAAGGGAGTTTATTAAGGAGAATGGACTCACATGATCACAAATTAAAGTCCCTTGATAGGCCATCTGCAAGCTGAGGAGCAAGGAGGGACGGTAGTGGCTCAGTCGAAGCCCCAAAGCCTCAAAAGTAGGGAAGCCAACAACGCAGCCTTCAGTCTGTGGCGAGAAGCTTGAGAGCCTCCGGCAAACTACTGGTGTCAAGTCCAGCAGGTGAAAGGCCGACAAACCTAGTCTGATGTTCAAGGGCAGGAAGCATCCAACACAGGAGAAAGATGAAGGCTGGAAGACTCAGCACAGCAGCTTATTCCACCTCTTTCACCTGCTGCGTTTTCTAGCCAATCTGGCAGCTGATTGGATGGTGCCCACCCACACTGAGATCCCAGTCCACTGATTCAACTATTAATCTCCTCTGGCATCACCCTCACAGACACACCTAAGAATATTTCACATTGTTCAATCTAATCAAATTATCACATAATATTAATCACCACAATATAGCATTAAAATTATAATATATTTAGATAGTGAGGTAATTTCTTATATATTATATAATTTGTTTATGTATAAAATAAAGGCTTTGCTATAGAAATTTGAACTATCCAATTTTAGGAGCTCATTAAGCAGTCTACATGAGGCTGCTTGTAGTTCTACTTGCGGATGATCAAATCCTGCCTGATACACCTGAATATTAATGTGATAATAACACATGGATAATAAGAGTAACTAATAGGATAGTTGTTTAAACTAAATATATTAATTCCTTACTCATAGAATTAATGTAACAATTAGCTAATTGTAGTGTTAAACAATCCTTAGAACATTTCTGGCCTAATGAACCTGGTTTTTGCTGTGGTATTATCACAATTATTAATAGTATTATTCCAATTTTAATAATCATTCTTATTCTTTCTTAAAAGTCTATTCATTTTTGTATTTGTCTATCATTTGTATATTGTTTTAATTTATCTACTTTTGGAATTATGTAAATTGAATGGTACTATCTGTGTTTGTTTCTGACTTGCTTACTTTCTGCAATAGCATGTGACTACTGCAACACTGTCCTCCCTTTCCTTAACAGATATTTATTTATGTAAAAAAAGTCATAATTATTATGCTATATTAATATATAACAACATAAATAAACATATATTATACTTTATATGCTTCATAGATATCTAAAATTTAAAAATATTTATACATATATATGAAATCAGAAAGAAATATATATAGTAGGTGGTCACATGGTTATAACTATTGTTTATAACGATTTCCTTCTACTCTTCTAGATTCTTTTTACTCTTGGCAATTATCTTGGTTTGGTCGATCCCCTCTGGGGTGGGCTGGCCCAAATGTCATCCTTGAAGTATATGGGCCACTATCAAATCTGCTTATATTAGGTTGCTGTAATTTTACTTTTTTAATCACAGGGCAAGGCAGAACTAAGGAAGTACTCCAGGATATCTTTGGCATTCTAGAGAAACTCCTCACTCAGTCTAACTTTGTCTTGATCATCAATTTCCTACTGAAAATACCAGGTTATTTTTAGTTTTTCTATATTATAGAAAATGTTCTTAAAAATATATCAGTTATCTACTGCAGAGTAACATATTACTCCATAAATTGTTAGTTAAAACAATAAGCACTTATTTACTCATGGTTCTTTAGGTTAGAAATTTACGCTGGGTTTAGCCAGAACAATTAACCTTCTCCTTGCGTAATGTTTACTAGAAGCAAACAAATGTCTGGGGCTCAGCTAGAAAGACCGGGATGGCTAGGCCTTTTCCTTCTTATGGTCTTGCATATACAAGGTGGAAGTTCTGGCTTGTTCATGTGATGGCAACATTCCCAGAGAACAAGAGCAAGGGCAGTAAAGCTTCTGGAGGCTGAGACTTGGATCAGAGACAGAATAATGTCCACTGCATTGTATTAGTCAATCAAGTCACACATCCAGCTTAAATTAAATGGCAGGAAAATAGACTCCATATTTTGATGAGAGGAGTTACAAATAATTTTAAGCCACAACATATTCTCAGTACTTATTACATTAATATAGCCCTACTCTCATGCCAAGATTACCAAAAGTATTTTCCAGTTACAATATTTGGTTTAAAACTTACTATCTCTTCCTCTGCGTTTGGTCTAGATGTGAGTAAGACACTTGGGATGCCGTTTCTCTTCTTCAAAACACCTGCTACTTAAAAAGACAAAGTATCTTTCTCCCTCAAATTTAATACACAGTCAGGACACCATGCAAGACAACCACAATACATTCTGCCAATCAAAAAGGGAAACAATAAAATGTATCTAGAAGTCATTAATTCATAGCCATTTTTAAATCCCTTTAAGCACAATTGGAAACTCTTCCCTGATTCTGTACCTATTTCTGCAATCTGAGAGTGGTTTTCTAATTATTTTTTTCCTCTACTTCTGAGACTCGTCCTCTGGGTTCTTGAGTGTAGCTCTGAGGTGTTTATCTTTTACATAAGAAATGGTTTATGTTTTCATCAATGTGGCATTTTTATCTTGCTTGTTTTCTACAAAAAATTAATGTTCCAAAGGACTGTTTTTGTGTTTTTACAGTTTCTATTCCCTTTAGTTGGGGTAGGTGGTATTTTTGTTGGTATAACTCCCTCAAGGTTGATATGGGTTTCCCCTGAATCTTTAGTTTACAGCATTTTCAAAAAATGTAATTGACACTTTTTTTTTTTAGATAAGCTTTATTCTGTTTAGATCTGTGTGTCAGTCTATTCCGGAATGGAGTGCTTAAGATTCTTAGAAGTGTTTTCTCATGTATTTTTTTAATATAATGATTACTTGGGCAAGTGATTCAAAAATTCCAAATATGTGTATTTTCTATTAAACATTTTCATAATAATTGATTTGATTTTCTGTTACAGGTTTAAGGACTATGTGCTCTATTATTTTTGGGTGTGGCATATGATAGTTGTTTATTAGGTAATATATGTATTTTTAATCATATTCAAATATTCTGTAATATCAAAAGATAAAATTGTGACTATGTATTTGGCCATGATTGTCAGATTATTCATTTCCTTCATTATTTCTGTAAATAAAGTTTTATATGCTAAGGCTGTGTTAAATATCATCTAAATTAAATTTTTTTTTTAGTTATTGGACTCCCTTTGACCTATTTTTTTTTCTTAACTAGATGTAAAACTCCTCTACTAATATATTTTTAATCACATAGTCATACCTCCAAAGACATCTTCAGTCTAGAATGATACATCATGTGACCACACTAGTCTTTAAATAAACCTTGGTTCTCAGTATTCTATAAACACAAAATGGGCTGAAAATGTCATGTCGTTTCCAGGGAAAAAAGAATATTACCTAATAATGAGGTTAGCTATAACGAAGGAAAATAAAACTCTTTTGGAGCAGAGGTAATCAAATTTCTTTTATGAAGGGCCTAGTAGTATTTTAAAGTTTATGAGCCATACAATCTCCATTGCAGCTACTCAATTCTCACACAAAAACAGCTGTGAACAAATTTAAATCAATATTTGTGGCTATGCTCCAATAATTTCACAAACACATTTGGCTAAAGGACAAATTTGATCCTAATATTCTGGTTTGTAACTTCTGTTCTAGAAGTTGATCCAAGAGAAACTGAAAAAAAAAATTGCACAAGGGTTACTTCCCAAACAATATAAATAGAATTTACTAAGAATTCAGGAAAGCAGGTTGACATACAATTTAGAAATATATTCTCTCAGCCTGTTGATATAGTAATTTCACTTACATTTTACTTTAATAACTGCTGTTGTGAGCATTTTTTGTAAATCTAACATTTTCATCCTGTAAGGTGACTTCTTTATTTTGTGATTCTATTGAGACCTATAGCACGTTTGATATTTTCCATAATAATGCTTATGTGCTGATGTCTGTTTAATTCAATCTAATTGAGATTTGTTGCTTTTCTTGAATTTCTGGGTTGTCATCCTTTGTAATTCTATAGGACTGTCACAATATTTTCCTCTGAACAATTCTCTCATTCCTCTCTTACAATAATCATGAAGAAACTGAAGATTTTCTCATACGTTACTTCATATAACTTAAACTATCTTTCAAACATTAAATCTTTTCTTTTTTGGGCACCCTAGGCCATCCTCTGGAAAATTACTTCTAGTATTTATTGATATTTAATCTTATCCATATATTTTTAATTTTAATTACTATGAACTCAATGACTATAATATCAATCACTATTTATAACCTGGTTATTTGAAACAAATTCTTTCTAATATAAAAATAAATTATATTTAGAGCAGTTTTAGGTTTACACCAAAATTGAGAAGAAAGAACAGAGATTTCACATATACCACCAATCCATACACAAGCATAGCCTCTCCATTATCAACATTCCCCAACAGAGCCATACATTTTTTACTGTTGACAAACTTACACTGACAAGTCTGTGTTACTCAAAGTCCATAATTTACATTAGAGTTCACTCTAAGTGTTGTGCATTCTATAGATTTAGACAAATATATAATGACATATATATAGCATTAGAGTATTATACAGATTAGTAAACTGGAACAAGACATGAGTGTTCATTCTTACTACCACTATTAAAAATAGTACTGAAAGTCCCAACCAGAACAATCAGTCAAGGGAAATAAATGAAAGGCATTTCAACAGAAAAATAAGAGTTTAAACTAATTATCTTTGCCGATGATATGATCCTATATGTACAAAACACTTAAGATTCCACCAAAAGGATCCTGGAACTGACAAATGAGTTTAGCAAAGTTTCAGGATACAAAATCAGCATACAAAAATGTGTGGCATTTCTAAACACCAAAATAATGTTCTAGCTAAGAGCCAAATCAAGAACAAAGTCCCATTTACAATAACCACACACAAACAAATGAAATACCTAGGAATTCAACTCACCAAAAAGGTGAAAAATCTCTATGAGAAGAATTATAAAACATTGCTGAAAGCAATCAGAAATGACACAAATAAATGGAAAAATAATCCATGCTAATAGATTGGAAGAATCAATATTGCTAAAATGGCCATACTTCCCAAATCGTTTTATATTCAATACTATCCATATGAAAATACCAATGTCATTTTTTTACAGAATTAGAAAAATCTAGTTTAAAATTCATTTTGAACAAATAAAGCACTTGAATAACCAAAGGAATTCTAAGCAAGAAGAAAAGAGCTGGAGTCATCAGGGATGACATTACCTGATTTCAACCTATACTATAAAGCCACAGAAACTACAGCAGCATGGTCCTAGCAAAAACAACAACAACAACAACAACAACAAAAACAGACAAATAGCCAATGGGATAGAATAGAGAAATAAGAAATAAACTCACACACAACCATCTGATCTTCAATAAAATTAACAAAAATAAGCAGTAGTGAGAGGACATTTTATTTAATAAATGGTACTGAGATAACAAACTAGCTATATGTAACGAATGAAACTGGACCCTATCTGTCAGCATGCACAAAAATTCAAAGAGCTAAAAACGGAATTGCCATTTGATCCAGCAATCTCAATATTCAGTACCTACCCAAAGGAAAATAAATCACTGTATCCAAAAGACACCTGCACTCATATATTTATCACAGCACCATTCACAAGAGCTTTCATGGAATCAATCCAAATATGACATCAAATTTTCTTCATCCCATCTTTCTCCCAAGATGTATTAAAAACTTTAATGTCATACCTCAAACTACAAAAATTCTAGAAGAGAAACCTAGAAAACAGTTTTTCAACAACAGCTTTGGCAAACAATTTATGACTATGTCCAACAAAGCAATCACAACCAAAGCAAAATTGACAAATGGGACCTAGTTAAACCAAAGAACTTCTACAAAGCAAATAAAATTACCAACAGAGTAAACGGCCTGATAACTTTTTTCTCTGAAGACTCCTCTATTTGAAATTAATATAGTTGTTCTTGCTTTCTTTTGATTAGTATAAGCCTGCTGTATCTTTCTCCATCAGTCTAGTTGTTGAAAATATTTTACAGATATATGTGATACAAATGCAGTTGTATTACTCAAGTATATTGCATAGTAATCAATTCTGGGCCTTCAGTATAGCCATCATCCAAATAGTGTACACTGCAAACAAATTGTAGTATTTTATTGCTCACTTCCTCTCACCCCTCCACCTTTTGGAATCTCCAATATCTATTATTCCACTTTTTATGTCAATATATGTTTGCTTTTTAGCTCCTACTTATAATTGAGGACATATAGTTTGATTTTCTGCTTCTGAGTCATTTCACTTATGATAATGGTCTCCAGTTCCATCATTTTCCTGCAAAAGACATAATTTTATTTTCTTTTGTGCTTGAGTAGTATTTCATATATATGTATATGTGTGCATGTGGGTGTATGTGTATATATATATGGGTGTGTGTGTGTGTGTATATATATATATACACACATATATATGTATTTTTCTGGGTTAGTAGTGTATTTATTTTTTAAATTTATGTATTATACTTTAAGTTCTGGCATACATGTGCAGATTGTACAGGTTTGTTACATAGGTATACATGTGTCATGGTGGTGGTTTGCTGTATCCATCACACCATCATCTACATTAGATATTTCTCATAATGCTATCCCTCCCCAATCCCCCCACCCCCTGCTATTTATCCCCTAGGCCCCCACCCCCAAGGACCGGGAGTGTGATGTTCCCCTCCCTGTGTCTCTGTGTTCTCACTGTTCAAACCCCACTTATGAGTGAGAACATGCCATGTTTGGTTTTCCGTTCTTGTTTCAGATTGCTGAGAATGATGGTTTCCAGTTTCATCCATGTCCCTGCGAAAGACATGAACTCATCCTTTCTTGTGGCTGCATAGTATTCCATGATGTATAAATGCCACATTTTCTTTACCCTTTCTATCATTGATGGGCATTTGGGTTAGTTCCAAGTCTTTGCTATTGTGAACAGTGCCACAATAAACAAATGTGTGCATGTGTCTTTATAACAGAAAGATTTATAATCCTTTGGGTATATACCCAGTAATGGGATTGCTGAGTCAAATAGTATTTCTATGTCTAGATCCTTGAGGAATCGTCACACTGTCTTCCAGAATGGATGAATTAATTTACAGTCCTACCAACACTGTAAAAATGTTCCTATTTCTCCACATCTTCTCCAGCATCTGTCTCCTGATTTTTTAATGATCGCCATTCTAACTGGCATGAGGTGGTATCTCAATGTGGTTTTGATTTGCATTTCTCTAATGACGAGTGATGATGAGCTTTTTTTTATATGTTTGTTGCCTGCAGAAATATCTTCTTTTGAAAAATGTCTGTTCATATTGTTCACCTACTTTTTGATGGGGTTGTGTTTTTCTTGTATTCTCTGTAGATTCTGGATATTAGCCCTTTGTCAGATGGGTAGATTGCAAAAATTTTTTCCCATTCTGTTGGTTGCTGATTCACTATATTTATAGTTTCTTTTGGTGTGCAGAAGCTCTTAAGTTTAATTAGATCCAATTTTTCTATTTTGGTTTTTGCCAAAAACAAGCAGTGGGTAAAGGATTCCCTATTCAATAAATGGTGTCGGGAATACTGGCTAGCCGTATGCAGAAAGCTGAAACTGGATCCCTTACTTACACTTTATACAACAATTAACTCTAGATGGATTAAAGATTTAAACAGGAGACCTAACACCACAAAAACTCTAGAAGAAAACCTAGTCCATATATATGTATTATATGCATATGCAAATATCCACCAGTGGAAGATAGGATAAAGAAAATATGATAACATACTTGGATTGTCCATGACTTTGCTTTTGTGAATTGTGCTGTGATAAACACATGAGTGCAGATGTCTTTGGATACAATGATTTCTTTTCCTTTGAGTAGGTACCAAATAGTGAGATTGCTGGATCAAATTGTAGTTTTATTTAGCTCTTTGAGAAATTTTCATACTGTTTTCCATAGAGATTGTGCTAATTTACATTTCCACCAACAGTGAGTGCATAAATGTTCCCTTTCCTCTGCATGTTAGCCAACATCTATTAATGTTTGACTTTTTAGTAACAGTCATTCTGACTGGTATAAGATGTGTCTAATTGCGTTTCAATGTGCATTTATCTGATGATTAGCGATGTTGAGCACTTTTTCATATGTTCTTTGTTGGCTTATATGTATTCTTTTGAGAAATCTCTGTTCATGTTTTTTTTTGTCACCCTTCTAATTGAAGTTTTCTTGCTGTTTGAGTTTCTTGTGGATTCTGAATATTAGTCCTTTGTCACATATGTAATTTTTGACTATTTTCTCCCATTCTGTAAGTTCTTATTTTACTCTATTGATTATTTATTTTGTTTTGCAGAAGGTTTTTAGTTTAATTAAGTTCAATATTTCTATTTTTGTTTGTGTTGTATTTACTTTTAAGAACATGGTCATAAATTATTTGCCTAGAGCAATGCACAAAATATTTTTTGCTAAGTTTTGTTTTAGAATTTTATAGTTTTAGGTCTTACATTTCAGTATTGTATCCCTCTTGCATTAGTTTTTGTATATTATGAGAAAGATGGATACAAGTTTATTCTTTTGCACATGGCTATACAATTTTTCCAGCACCTTTTATTGAGTAGGATATCCTCTCCCTGGTGTATATTTTTGTCAGCTTGATCAAAGTTTTGGTTGCTCTTAGTTGTGTGGCTTTATTTTGGAGTTCTCTAATGTGTTCCATTGATCTCTGCATGTTTTTATACGAGTACCATGGTGTGTGGTTATTAGAGCCTTGTTGTATAATTTCTCCTCAGGTACTGTGATGCCTCCAGCTTTATTCTTTTAGCTTATGATTGCTTTCACTATTCAGGATATTCTGTGGTTCCATATAAATTTAAAGGTTTCTTTCGTCTAATTTTGTGAAAATGACTTTGGTAATTTATAGGAATTGAATTGATTTTATTGATTCCTTTGAGAAGTATGATAATTGGAATTATATTGATTCTTTTGATCCATGAGCAAGGGATGATTTTTCTCTGTTTGTGTCTTCTACCTTTGCTTTTCTCAGTGTTTTGTAATTCTTCTTGTAGAGACATTTTACCTCCTTGGTGAAAATGTATTCCTAGGTATTTTATGTGAGTTTTTGTAGCTATTGAATTGCAACTGAGTTCTTGATTTGGTTCTCAGCGTTATGGTTATTGAGGTATAAAAATTCTACCAATTTTGTAGCTTGATTTTTTATTCTGAAACTTTACTGCAGTCATTTATCAAACCTAGGAATCTTTTGGGGGAGGTCTTTAGAGTTTTCTGGTATAAAATTATATAATTAGTGAACAGATAATTAGATTTTCTCTTTTCCGATTTAGATACTTTTTGTAATCTACATGTGTTTCTATATTTAAAGTAGGTTTCTTGTTGACAACATATAGTTGGGTCTTGTGTTTTGATCCACTCTAATATTGTCTTTCAGTGGCTGCATTTAAACTATGAATCTTCATGGTTCACACCTGAATTCTTAGCTGGATGTGTTGGCATGCTCCTGAGTCCTAGCTACTCAGGAAGCTGAGGCAGAAGGCACACTTGAGCCCAGGAGTTCATGGTTACCGTGAGCTATAAGTGTGCCACTTGAATTAAGCCTGGGAAACAAAGCGATATAATTTTCTTAAAAATAAAAAATAAACTATTGATGTTCAAAGTGAGTGCTGATATAGTCAGATTAATATCTACCATATTTGTTCATATTTTCTATTTATTGCCTTAGTTTTTCTATCTTTGTTTTGGACTCTTTTTTGTGTGTGTGTATTATTAATTGAGCATTTTATATAATTTTCTTTTCATTTTTAGTATTTGAGTTTTATGTACTTTTCTTTTTCTTTTTTAACCTTTTTTTTTTTAGTTCCCACGTATTCATTTGTATAGATGTGTTTCTGTAGTTTGAAAAAGATAAATGCCTAGTTATTTGTCTTACTTCAAATTCTCTGACCTTTCTGGTCCTATAGTTTGACATCTGACATTAACTTGTAAACATTCTCAATTACTATTTTAAATATTTCTTTAATTCCTTTCCCTTTACAGTGTCCTCATTACATGTGCATAATATCTTTTGTAGTTGCCTCAAAGTCCTTGAATATTCTTTTATTATTTTCCTTTTTAAATGACTTTTTTCCTGTTTGTGTTTTAGTTTCAGAAGTTTCTACTTGATATACACAAGCTCATATATTTTTTTTTCCTCTGCTGTGCCATGTCTACTAAAAGGCATTGAAGACATTTCTGTTACAGTGGTTTTAATCTCTAGCATTTATTTTTGGTTCTTAGAATTTTTATTTCTCTGCTTACATTGCCCTATGTTTTAGAATGCTGTCTATTTTATCTGTTAGAATCATTAGCATATTAATCATAATTATTTCAAATTCTCAATCAAGTTGAACATCCCTGCCACGTCTGATTCTATTACTTGTTCTGTGTCCTCAAATTATGTTTTTATGCCTTTTAGCATGTCTTGTAATTTTTTCTTAAATTACAAAAAAAAAAGAAAGAAACAAAAACTGGGCATGATGTGCCAGTGAACAAAATAGTGCTACAAATAGATCTTGAACAATGTGGCACTTCTAGTTCCACTCCTCCTTCAGTAGAACAGAATAGCTAAAGTGGGCTGGAGTTGGGTGTTATTTTTTCCACGTCAGTTAGGCTCTGGTAAAACGCCAGTAGCTTGGATTCTCGTTAAATAGTTTCTCCTGAGGGAATACTTGTTTAAGAAGGATACATTTATCTGCTATATTTCAAAATGTGTCTTTTATCTTCCTCCTGCTAGAAGCATTAAAGTTTTTCTCTGATACTCACTGTGAGAATCTGCAGAATTCCAGGAGGTAAAACTGGAAAGTATGACCCCTACCATAACTGGATCCTTCTGGAGATTTTATTTCTCATACTTGTTCACAAGGAGCCTCCAGCTATTAATCAATTACAGTCCAAATTTCCCTACCCAGACACTGGTTCCTCAGAAGTTTTAACTTGTGTGCTCCTGTTCCACTGATTTGGGATTCTTAGTAATCTCCTGCTGATCTCTATAATCTGGGGAGCAGTGGTATGTCCTATTACTCCACTTTTCTTACAGATCTAATATTTGTTAATTTTTTTTTTAGTTTTTTTCAGGGTTTTACCTGCTATTAGGAATCTTTTGATTCCCAGACTTATTGAATACCAGATCCAAAACTGGCTTCTTACTAATTTTTCATAATTTTGTGTTCTCTGCAAATATATTCAATTTTTTTCTTTGAATTTATTAAACAAATTTGTTTTCTAAAATTATGTCTGAGAGTTCCAATATTTAAAATAATTTTTGACTTTATCCACTCACTGTTATTTACATTGATTCTCACTTAATAATGGCTAAATTATTTATGTGATTTTTTCCTGTGGGCTATTTGATTTTAATAGAAATTAATCTGTGGTCATTTTTTGGTATTTCTTGATTTAAGTTTCTCCAGATAGGATTTGCATTTGCTTCTGTTTCCTGCCTGGAGCCACTAATAGCCAGAACGACTTTAAATTTAATTCCTGCTTTGATGTTTGATGTTTTCCAGAGAACACAGGTAACATGTTGGGATAAAAAGAAAAAAAGCTGTGTTACAGCCACTTTAGAATTTTAAAGTTGCAAAAGAGATTTTTATTTACTTTGCCAAATTTGAGATAATTGAGATTCATTTCTGTGTCCACCTCAATGCTTCTTATTTATTGTTGAATCTTACCCTGAGGGTGTAAGATTCTAAGTTTTGATCACTAAGTCTTACAAAGGGGTTCTTTAGTTACCTTGTCTGGTATGTTCAACTGCCAACTCAGAAGCTTATGATCCCAGAGTACAGAAAAAAAAATTAGGTAATGCCATCCTTAAAATTTACTTTTTTTGGGGGTGGGGGAGGGGTGTTTTTGTTTTTGTTTTTTAAATAGGATTCTTATTCTCAATTAATTTGTGGGTTTCTTTGAATGCATCTTATTGCGTGTTTACCAAGTATATAGGACTGTTTTTAATCTATCATTTTGGTTTTTTTATTTGAGAGAACTATTTAGAATTATAAGCTGCTATATTGTAAGAAATATGTTTATTTCAACCATTTTCCTAATTTGTAAAGTGTTTTTACTGTTTACTTTGTGTTTTTTTCATGCATAATACATGAAGAAAGGACATGTGTCTCTCTTACTTACCAATACATCTCAGCAGCTAGCAAAGGACCTACCACATAGCAGCTATATGGTAATTACTTACAAAATGGAAAAAGTTGGATAGAGGAAACCTTTTTACCTTCATCAGATTCTTTCAAACCAAAAAGGCAGCTGTCCCTGCATAAATCTCTCTACCTTTGTCTTCACTTCTCCCATTACTGCTCTCTTGCCATATAATTAATAGGCTTTCTTTAAAGATTTATAAATGTGATAACATGTATGCTATAAATAGAACAGTGCATGGTACATAACCTAAAGTTATGCTAGTCAAAATCTCCTCTATCCTAAACCACATCCTACCCTATCCTAGTTCTGTTTCACAGTCTAAGATACACATTTACCTTTTCTTTGTTTTTTGTTTTTTTTTTCCCTTGGGTTACTTTTAATGATTCATTTGCATTATCAACCATATAAGCACCTCTCATATATCAGGCAGTAAAACTGTACTAAGACACATTATTTTCACCTGTGGTATACAATTTATAAAGAAAGATACATGTAATTGAAAATCATTCCCTAATAAATGTTATTATACTGTATCAATATCTTTTTCAGATCTCTGGTATTATATTACAGCAGGTACTCAAGAACATATGAAGGATATTAAAATAATACATTATATTTGCAGTATATTGACTTTTTAATCAAATATTTTAAAAGGGAATTTCTATTTTGTTAAACATTGATGTCTACTATCTCTTATATTATTAAAATATGTTCAATTCTTATTTTGGAAAATGTGCCTATGATTGAGGTTTGTAAACTCCTCTGTTCAAAGATTTGCATTTAGTAAACAGTATTGTAGTAATGTTGATCTTTAATTCTACTTCTTCTCATTTAAAATACTTTTTGTAATCTCTGTTATCTGGGAACTTTTCAATAAGTTTCACTGAGCCCATATAGCATTTGCCCTTTTTGGGATACTTCTTCCATTGATTATAAACACATCAATATCAAGTATAGTTGTTAATTTGCTTGAAAGAATCCAATGGAATATTAAATTGCAGTAGAAAATAAAGTTATAGATGCACTGATGTTACCCTGAACCAACAAATGCAATTTCAGATTTTACTTGTTTCTATGATAGTTTTCTTGACTTCAAATGTATTTAGAAAAGAAAATACATGTCAAAAGAAACTGACAGAGAAAAGGTGAAATACTTCCTCTTAAGAGACTGTATCAGAAAATGTGTGATCCTAGGTCAGTGCCTATATGGAGTAAAATCTTAAAGATGTAAATGAAGTTTCCATTCAATGTATCTAGAACTCAGTGTGTTTAGTAGAATAAGTAAGCTTTGTTAGGAGAATGGAATAAAACACAATCTTTAGCAAAATGGGTTATAAGTGAAGTTTCTAGAAATCTATTCTAAAGGAAAAGCAGGTATAACCATATTACCTTGCAAATGTAGACGTTGGCCTAGTACACATCAATTGGATCAGAGTGAGTGGGAAATACAGAGATGAAGAATCACGACATTCTGTTGCTCTTTCAGGAAGAATGACTCATTAAAAAAAGGTAATCTCAGAGAGATATGAAGTTTGGGAATTCTTTTAAGACAGGATAAAAAAATAATATGTAATTAAATGCTGAAAAAAATATTGGCAGGAGGAAATTGCATTAAAAACAGTTAATCAAGCATTAACCTCTTTTTTTTTTTTTTTTTTTAGACACGGTCTCTCTCTTTCTGTTACCCAGGTTGGAGTGCGGTGACAGGATCTTGGCTCTCCAAACTCTGCTTCCCAGGCTCAGGCAATTCTCCTTGCTCAGCCTCCCAAGTACCTGGGACTACCGGTATGCAACACCATGCCTGGCTAATTTTTGTATTTTTAGTAGAGATGGGGTTTAGGCATGTTGAGCAGGCTGGTCTCAAACTCCTGGCCTCAAGTAATCCAACCACCTTGGTCTCCCAAAGTTCTGAGATTATAGGAATGAGCCACTGCACTCAACCCAACATTAACATTTCTAAGAAAGAGGGAACTTTCAGATACAAAACATAGATGGAAATATTGACCTTTGATAAGCGGTATCTCCTCTATTAAAATAAAACTCGGGAAAATGAATGAATGAAGTTTGGTCCTCTTCAGTTATTTATATTTAACATGATTTAGGTGGTAAACTCATTAACTGAAAACCGGAAAGGTAGTGGTATTGAATTAGGTGTGAATGAGAGGTTTTTCTGATTGTTGCTAGCATTTTATCTTTCAAGTTATAAGAACTTTATACAGGAAAACTGTGCATTGCCTTGAAAAAGGATTCAGCAGAATAGACATAGCATGTCAAAAAGAGATGATGAAGGATGTTTAATGAAAAGCCTATTTTCAAATGTATGGCCGAATGAAAGAGAAGCCAGCAAGGGATTGTGGAATACCACGGGAATATCCTTAAACCAGGAGAAGTAAATATGACTGATAAGGTTTGGCTCTGTTCCCCACTCACATCTCATGTTGAATTGTAATCTTCAGCATGAGAGGAGGGGCCTGGAAGCAGGTGATTGAATCATGGTGGAAAAGGTCCCTTGTGATAGAGTTCTCCTGAGATCCGGTTGTTTCAATGTGTGTAGCACTTCCCCATTCACTTTCTTCCTCCTGCTTCCACCGTGTAGATGTGGTGTTTGCTTCCTCTTTACCTTCCACCATGATTATAAGTTCCCCAAGGCACCCCAGCTATGCCTTCTTCATAGCCTGTGGAACTGTAAGTCCATTAAACCTCTTTTCTTTATAAGTTACCCAGTCTCAGGTATGTATTTATAGCAGTATGAGAACAGACTAATACAGCAAATTGGTACCAAGCAGTGGGGCATTGCTATCACGATACCTGAAAATGTGGAAGCAGCTTGGGAACTGGGTAACGGGCAGAGGTTAGAACGGTTTGGAGGGATCAGAAGAAGACAGGAAGATGAAAGGACGTTTGGAACTCCTTAAATTGTTATGACCAAAAAGCTGATAGTGATATAGACAGTGAAGTCCAGGCTAAGGAGGTCACCTTATGGTATAAGGAACTTACTGGGAACTGGAATAAACATCACTCTTGCTATGCATTAGCAAAGAGACTGGAAGCATTGTGCCTCTGCTCTAGAGATATGAGGTACTTTAAACTTGATAGAGATGATTTAGGGGATCCAGCAGAAGAAATTTCTCAGCAGCAAAGCATTCATGATGTGGCCCGGCTGCTTCCAAAGGCCTACTATCATTTTCATAAAAAAAAGAAATGACCTGAAACTGGAACTTATATTTAGAAAGGAAACAGAGCATAAAAATTTGGAAAATTTGTAGACCTGCCATGTGGTAGAAAAGAGAAACCCATTTTGTGGGGAGAAATTCAAGTGTACTGCAGAAATTTGCCTAAGTAAAGAAGAGCCAAACCTTAATAGCCAAGACAATGGGGAAAATACCTCCAAGGCCCTTCAGAGACCTTCATAGCAGTCTCTCCCATCACAGGCCTGGAGGTCTAGGAAAGACGAATGGTTTCGAAGGCCAGATCCAGGGATCGACCGCTCTTGCAGCCTTGGGACATGGTCTCTATGACTCAGACACTCCAGCTCCAATCATGGCTAAATAGACCCCAAATACATCTCAGGCCACTGCTCCAGAGGGTGCAAGCCTGAAGACGCCAAGGCTTCCATGTGGTGTTAAGCCTGTGAGTGTGCAGAGGGAGGATGCTTGGGAACCTCCATGTAGATTTCAGAGGTTGTATGGAAATGTCTGAATGTCTAGGCAGAAGTCTGCAACATGGTCAGGGCCCTCGTGGAGAAACTCTGCTAGGGCAGTACAGAAGGGAAATGGGGGGTTGGAACTCCCACAGGGAGTTCCTGTGGGGCTAAAGTCCTCCAGACACCAGAATGCTAGATTCACCAACAGCTTGCACTATGCACCTGGAAAAGACATCGGCTCTTGACACCAGCCCATGAAAGCAGCTGTGGGGGATGTAACCTGTAAAGCCAGAGAGGTGGAGCTGCCCAAGGCCTTGGGATGTGAGTCATGAAGTCAAAAGAGATTATTTCAGAGCTTCAAGACTTAATGAATGCCCTGCTGGGTTTGGATTTGCATAGGACCTGTAAGCCCTTTATTTTGACCAATTTCTCCCATTTGGAATGGGAACATTAACCCAATGCCTGTACTCCCACTGTATCTTGGAAGTAATTTTTTTTTTTTTTCGATTTTGGAGGCTCCTAGGTGGAAGAAACTTGTTCTGTCTCAGGCGAGACTTTGGACTTGGAATTTTGAGTTAATGCTGAAATAAGTTAAGACTGTGATTAGCTTTGAAATGTGAGAAGAAAGTGAGATTTTGGAGGGGCCGGGGGTGGAATTACATGTTTTGACTCTGTGTCCTCACTCAAATCTCATGTCAAATTGTAATCTGCAGGATTAGAGGAGGCAGCTAGTGGGAGCTGACTGAATTATGGGCACAGACGTCCCCCTTGCTGTTATGTAAGAGTTCTCATGAGATCTGGTTGCTTCAAAATGTATAGCATCTCCCCCTTCACTCTGTCTGCTCTGCTCCTGCCCAGTCAGATACGTTTGTTTCCCCTTCACTTTCTGCTGTGATTGTTTCCTGAGGCCACTGCAGCTATGCCCCCTGTACAACCTGTGGAATTGTGAGTCAATTAAACTTATTTTCTTTATAACTTACCCAGTCTCATGTATGGTTTTATAGCAGTGTGAGAATGGACTAATACAATAACTCACCCTGAGAATGTTTGTTAACTTTCTGAGTTTTAGATGCTCATTGATTCATCCAAATGGAGATGAAGAAAAATTAGACTTCATCTAAGAAACCTGTGCTGTTTTCACAAAAAGCACTTGAGTGAAGAGGAGAAGAACAGTTTTGTGGACAAGGGTGATTTGTAGTCTCACCTATTGTTTTGTAGTTGTACTAACAACTTTGATTTTTAGGCTTAGATAAAAATATTCCATTTATTTAGTATAAGAGCTCAAAGTGAAATACTTATGTTCTCTGAACTAGAAAAGTAAAAGATAATTCTTACTCTTTTTTTTTCACCCATAAGAATTACTATCCTATATCTGAAAGTACAATGAAAATTTTATAACGTTCTCATCAGTGAGTTTTGCCACTTTTATTTGAGAGAGGCTGATAAAGGGAAGAAAAGAGAGAGAGCCAGAGTTTGACACAGTATGCTGTTTGTCATTGCCTAAACTCATCATGAATATGGGGTTATGAGAGAGACCTGCTGCAAGAATAAAGATTTTACTGGAGAACCTCAAATTTATCTTAAAGTGAAATTTATATTGATACTTAAGTTGAAAATTAATGCTTACTCTTTTAGCTGCTATGACATGAGGAAATGTACTGTGTTGAGTCACATTATCTTTTCAGCCAGAACAAGTTATGTGAGGTATAAAATGGAATAGAGGAAATAAAAGGGGAGGAGCCAGCGAAAGTTAGACAAATGATCTATTTAGGGAATATAGACAAGAAAGAAGGAAAAATATAATAAAGAAAAGGCAAGAAGCCCCGTAACAAAAATTTTGGAGAAAAGAACAATAAACAGAAATCAAAATGGCACTAATTTCTTATACTTCAAGCACAGAAATAAAAGATGAAGGAATAATAATAAAATAGATACTAACATGAAAATATTCTCATTATTTTCTTCATTTTTATTACTTGCAATTCAAAATATTCTTTCAGAAATAACATGTGATATTTACTGTGAAGTTGTGCTGACTTATTTCTTAACTCCATTTCTCAAAATTTACTAACTTAATTTTTCTACTTTCAATCTAAATATTAGCTTAATTAAATCTTCATTAAGCTTGCTATGAAAGAGGCTATGCAGCATGGTAGATAAAAGCTTGCCCTTTGCTGGGATTCAATGTCCTTGGGCAAAATAATTCACTCTCTATGTGCCTCAGTTTTCCATATGTAAAATATGGATGGTACAATAATATTTATTTCATACTGTGACTGTGAATTTATGTAACTTTCATACATGAGAGTTATATAAATTAATTCATGTAATTACTTCAATTGATGATTGCTAAATAGTATGTGCTCAAACATGTTATCATTATCATTACCACTCACAGTGTGTTAATCTCTGCCTGTGCATGAATAGTTCTAATAACTTTTATTAGATTACACCATTTCAACTTTTTATTTTAAATTAAGGCATGTAAAGAATTGCCAAAATTAAAAAATAAATTTTCCTACTCATTTATTTTTTCCCCTTTGTTAGCATTTTATGTAACCACAACCAGGAAATTAAAATTGGTAAGATACTATTAACTATTTTGCAATTCTAGTTTCTAATAAGATTCCATCAGGTTTTCCACACGTGCCCTTTTTCTGTTCAGAATTCCATCTAGGCTCCACATTATTTATAGCTGCTATTTAGCTTGAGTATCCTCCAGTCTCTAATATTTCCTCAGCCTTTTCTTGTCTTTCATCACTTTGTCACTTGTAAAGCATAGATCAATTATTTTGTAGAACGCCCCTCAATTTGGGTTTGTCTGATGATGTCTCCTTATAACAATGGTATAATATGTTGTTTAAAAGAACACCACAGGCTGAGAGCTGTGGCTCAATCCTGTAATCCTAGCACTTTGAGAGGCCGAGGCAGGTGGATCGCCTGAGTTCAGGAGTTCAAGACCAGCCTGCCAACATGGTGAAATCCTGTCTCTACTAAAAATACAAAAATTACCTGAGTGTGGTGGTGGATGCCTGTAATCCCAGCTACTCAGGAGACTGAGGCAAGAGAATCACCTGAACCCGGGGGGCATATGTGGCAGTGAGCTGAGATCATGCCACTGCACTCCAGTCTGGGCATAAGAGTGGAACTGTGTCTTGGGCGGGGGGCGGGCAGGAAGAATGCCACAGAGATAATGTTGTATCCTGTTCAGTGTTTCATATCAAGTAGTTCATAATGTAAATATATCTTACTTTAGGTGTTGTTAACCTTAATAACAGCTCCAGTAGCTTCTTACAGGATTTTTCACTCTAAATTTACTGTTTTTCTCTTCATAGTTATAAATATGTTGATGAATATACCTTGAGTTTATAAAACCTCATTCTCAAAATTTGCCATATAATGTTAGCTTCCATCATTGAGAATGTCTTAAAGATTTATTATTGTTGTGTTTAACAGTACTTTTTTCTTACCTTGTACATATATCAATTAGAATTCTATTGCAAGGAAGAATAGACTGTCATCCTCATATGTTTATTTAATGAACAGTTTTGTAATTTAGACATGAATATTTATTTTTATGGGTTAAATATTAAACATAATATAGACATGAATATTTTTTATGGGTTAAATTCCAATACTATTATTATTTATTTTGCTATTCAATTTTCTTTTTTCAGCTTTGGCCCCTTGTAGGTTATTCAAAATTGATGGCATCTGTGTTCTTTCAACAAGATCTTATCTTTTCCTTCTTTTTTTGAGCCTTTTGTTATTTTCTGACATTGTAAGAAGTTCCAGCTTCTATTATATTTCTTCTGCCCTGAAATAACTCCCTTCTATAAAAAATTATGATTTTTTAAATTGGAAAATGATGTTTAGAAAGCAAAATGGTATGTTCATGGTTACTAGCATGTTATTGCTTCTAGCATACATGCATAGATATGCACATCAATAGGACCATATGCATCTATTTCCTTGTGTCTAAATATACAGACATACATATACGTGCAATGTATATACACATTAAAATCATAGATTTATGTTAAAAATTAAACTCATATTAAAAATTATGAGTTTACACTGCTATTTTATAGCGCCTATCTCATTATAATGTTAGCATTCTGACTAAATTTGAAATATATAACTACATATATGCCTGCTGGATTCTTGACCATTGTAGCAGTTGGGGCGAACTCTAGGCCAGACACAGGTTACATAAACATATATGCGATAAGATAATAACAGGTGTGGTAGAAAAGTAAGCTTAATGATAGAATTGTAAGCATCAGGAAGAAGACCCAAATGAAGAAGAAGTCAAAAGGATTACGAAGGAATTTACCAAATTGAATGGAACAGTGTGACAAGAGCAAAATACAGTAGGTCTCATTTGACTATTATTTAATACCAAAGACACCTCTCTAGGGGGAAAAAAAAAACAACAACTGGAGAAGTGGGGACTGGAAGAAACACTTCAGATAAATTTATTTTTGATCCCATGTTTCAATGGGGAAACAGAAAATTTAACCTATGATGATTTTCTCAAAATATCAATAGGATGAGCAGAATATAGAATGCAAAAGAACATATTTTGTGACTGATAGTAATACTAAGAAGAGATCCAATGATATGGTTTGGCTGTGTCCCTACCCAAATCTCATTTTGAATTGTAGCTCCCATAATTCTCACATGTAATGGGAGGGACCCAGTGGGAGGTAATTGAATCATGGGGGTAGGTTTTTCCTGTGCTGTACTTGTGATAGTGAATAAGTCTCAGGAGATCTGATGGTTTCATGAAAGGGCGGTTCCTCTACACAGGCTGTCTTGCCTGCTGCCAAGTAAAATGTCTTTTGCTTCTCCTTCACCTGCTGCCATGATTGGGAGGCCTTCCCTTCCATTTAAAACTGTGAATCCATTAAATCTCTTTTTCTTTATAAACTTACCCATCTCAGGTAAGTCTTTATTAACAGCATGAAAACAGACTAATACATCCATTATACTAGATATGAAATCAATTAAGATTTGATGTAAAGTAAAATCTGAGAATTATTTTTTAAATTGGATCCAATATGAAACCTGTAGCAATTAGGGTGATACTTTAATTTAGAATTTAATAAATATGTTTAAATTTTACCATTTTATAATCAGTAATAAGTTAGGTTACTGAGTAAGGTAAGGTTAAAAAGTAACAAGTTAGGTTAACAAGTTAGATTAACAGTAACAAGTTAGGTCAACAAGTTAGGTTAACATGAGGCAGTGAATCACCATAATTGGTAATTAATTACATGGCATCTTCAAACAGAGTGAATTGTGAATGATTCAGGCAAGGAAAAGCAAAGAAAATTTTTAATGGCCATTTTAGTCCAATGCTGGCAGTCAGCACTGTAACTTTACCCCTTGCAATTTGGAAGAAAGAAAAAAGGTCCCTCTGTTAGCACTCCTGGGAAATTTCTACATGGAAGTAACTACAAATTATCACTCCTGGTAGTTGGAATTGTGTTCATGTGTGAAAATAATGTGTTCAACTGACAGGTCCAATGGCATAACCCTACAAAGAGTACAGATAGAAGAATAATAGATCCTCAAAAGTATCCAAATCCTAATCCTTGGAACCTGTATATATGTTACCAAATTTGCCAAAGGGAATCTACATATATGTTAGGGTTATCAACCTTGAAATGAGATTATCTCTGATTATCCAGATAGGTCTTATCTAATTACAAAGGTCTTAAACCCCAAGAAGGTTTCTACCTGCCATTGCTGGCTTTGGAGAGGATGAAGATGGCTACAAACCAAAAAATGACGTGGCTTCTAAAAGCTGGGATTGGACCATAGTTCATAGGCAACTGGAAAATAGAGGCTTTGTTTCTATAATTAGGATAACAGCAACTGAATCTAGAACCCTGAGAAAGAAGCACACATCTCCAATATCATTATCTTAGCCTAGCAAGACCCATGTCAGACTTCTGAACTACAGATTTGTAGGTTCTTGATAACTGTAGCTCAATAGATAACTGATTTACATTGTTTTAAGCCACCAAGTTAGCAGTATTTTGTTACAGGAATAGTAGGGAATTAATGCAGAAGGGTTTTCCTGAATTCTCCATATATTCAGAAGCCTGAGAGAATTCAGCTAATTGATATGATTAAATTGAAAGCAGAGTAGAAACTAGACCCTTCCTGACACCTTACACTAAAATTAACTCCAGTGATTTTGACTTAAACATAATTATGATTAAAGACTTAAACATAAGACCTAACACCATAAAAATCCTAGAAGAAAACCTAGGCAAACCATTCAGGACATAGGCATGGGCAAGGACTTCATGGCTAAAACAGCAGAAGCCAAAATAGACAAAAGGGATCTAATTAAACTCCAGAGCTTCTGTACAGCAAAAGAAACAATCATTAGAGTGAACTGGCAAACAACAGAATGGGAAAAAAATTGCAGTCTAACCATCTGACAAAAGACTAATAACCAGAATCTACGAAGAACTAAAACAGATTTACAAGGAAAAAAAAAAACATTCAAAAGTAAACAAAGTACATGAACAGACAATTTTCAAAAGAAGAAATATATGAGGCCAACAAACATATGAGAAAATGCTCATCATCACTGGTCACTAGAGAAATGCAAATCAAAACCATATTGAGATACCATCGCATGAGAGTTAGAATGGTGATCATTAAAAAATCTGGAGACAATAGATGCTGGAGAGGATTTGGAGAAAAAGGAACACTTGTCCACTGCTGGTGGGAGTGTAAATTAGTTCAACCATTGTGGAAGACAGTGTGGCGATTCCTCAAGGACCTAGAAACAGAAATTCCATTTGAGCCAGCAATCCCATTACTGGGTATATGCCCAAAGGATTATAAATTGTTTTATTATAAAGACACATGTGCATGTATGTTCACTGCAGCACTGTTTACAATAGCAAAGACCTGGAACCAACCCAAATACCCATCGATGATAGACTGGACAAGGAAAATGTGGCACATATACACCATGGAATACTATGCAGGCATAAGAAACAATGAGTTCGTGTCCTTTGCAGGGACATGGATGAACCTGGAAACCATCATTCTCAGCAAACTGACACAGGAACAGAAAATCAAACACCGCATGTTCTCACTCATAGGTGGGTGTTGAACAATGAGAACACATGGACACAGGGAGGGGAGCATCACACACTGGGGCCTGTTGTGGGGACTAGGGGAGGGACAGCAGGGGGTAGGGAAGTTGGGGAGGTATAACATGTGGAGAAATGCCAGATATAGGTGACAGGGAAATGGAGGCAGCAAACCACATTGCCATGTTTGTACCTATGCAGCAATCCTGCATGTTCTTCACATGTACCCCAGAACCTAAAGTACAGTAAAATGTATTTTAAAAAAAGAAGGCAGAGTTATACTAAAATAGTAGAAAGAAAACGAATCTTTGTTGAGCACTGATTATGTATCAAATGTGTTAAGCATCTTAAACATTATCAAATATAATCATCTCAATAACCCTTTGAGATAGGTTTCATTTTGATCATTCTATACATGTAAAAACTGATCCTCAGTGGAGAGTTTGGATAATATTATAGATAATATATAGTTATGAAAGGGTGAGATTTCCATTGTTAGCTAATGCAGGTCAGGATTCAAAACCTATTTCCAATAAGAGGGAATGTTTCCTAAAACATCTGGTCTGTGTCAAACCCTATGAAATGTGCTTTACATGCATTATCTTACTATTAATAACAAATGATCTTGTTGAGACTGACTATAAGCAAGAATTTTAAAAAAAGAAAATAGTCATTAGAACTTTATATTTATAGTAAAATTAAAACAAAAGCTGTGCCTTGAAGGATGGGAGATGGGTGGCATTTAAGTTGCTGAAGAACAGCATGAAAAGCAGTGAGGATAAAAGGTAAATTCATATCTAGCTTTTTTTAAATATCAAAAACATCACACAATAATAATTATGCATATATAATATAAATTGTATATATGTGACTATGTACCTTTTTCCATTTGGGGGATTGTTTTTTGATGTTATTTATGTAGGCTACTTTATTCCTTATGACCATACCGAAAAAATGTGATTGTTCACTAAATGGACAAAACATGGAATTCAGCTTATTGTTAAAGACGATGAAAGGAAGCTTTATGGGGTCAGGAGCAGTGGCTCACGCCTGTAATCCAAGCGTTTTGGGAGGCCGAGGAGGGCAGATCATGAGGTCAGGAGTTCGAGGTCAGCCTGACCAACATGGTGAACCCCATCTCTACTAAAAATACAAAAATTAGCCAGGCATGGTGGCATATGCCTGTAATCTCAGCTACTCAGGAGACTGAGGCAGGAGAATCATTTGAACCTGGGAGGCAGAGGTTGCAGTGAGCCGAGGTCAAGCCACTGCACTCCAACCTGGACAACAAAGTGAGATTTCATCTCAACAAAAAAAAAAAAAAAGAAAAAAGAAAGAAAGAGAAAAAAAGAAAGAACAAAAGCTTTTCAGATGTGTAGCTAAGGGAGATTTGGGCTCACATTCATAGTCTATAGCAAAATATGTTCAAGAAATACAAACTAGAAGTAATTTCCAAGATATAGTTATAAGAACATAAGCAACCTTTTGTATTTTATAGCAAATAACTCAGTATGAAATTAAAATCCTAGCTAAATTTTGACTGCCACACCTTGAAGCAATGAGACAATTTTGTTCAATTTTCTTCCATATTTTATTCTGGTTTTGTCACTGGAATGAAGTATTGGCATTTGCATGCTTCATTTATTCTGTGAAGTATAGTAATATACTGTACTATTTTGACCTTTTTGAAAGTCTGAAATTTAATTAGTTGACTATTTTCCACTTGTCATCATCTCAACTTCATTGAGTTGTGAGAAAGGATAGGCTAGCTATAAAATGTGTGAAAAATGATTAAAGATTTAACATTTCATATGTCTTTAATCCTTGTGATACTCTCAGTTCTGTTTCAGGAATCTCAGATGCCTAAGCGGCATTTGATCATGTTGAACCATGATAACGCAGCATGGTGTTCATTACTGCACCCATATCATGATGCTTAAAAACATTAACTCTCACATTTCTAGGAAATCATGCCCTTTTGGTGAGTGTATAGTGTCTTAGAGAGAAAGATATTCCAATTGAAAGAAATTTATCACTTTGATATCTAGCGTTTTTGCTCTTTATTGCTGCTGAAATGAAGGGCAGTAATATCGATGAAGAAATGCCATAAATCATATGAAAGAAATAGTTACCTGCTCTGTGCTTCTGTTTTTAAAACAATCTGCTATTAGTACTAAATATATTTCTCCCACCTTATGTTAATTAATGTAGATGTCTCAGCTCCCACAAAATGATGAATAAAACACTTAAGCATGGGTTTGTATCTTGAGTGAGTGCATGGATAATAGAAATTGAATATGCATACTTCAGTTAAATACTACATGTCTAGCTAACAAGTCTTCTATTCTGAAATAACTTTTAAACATATATGATACTAATCATAATGACATATATTTTGTATTCATGAGTATATTTTTTGTGTAATCCTCAACTATAGACTTCATTAGTCTATATGCCATTGCTTAAGGTTAATGAGATAATATAGTCTTCCAATTCTTAACTAAGAAAAATCTTTAGAAAATAGGATAATTTCTCACTTTCAAGTGATCATGTATTTCTTTTTTGTATACCATACACAAGTTTAGTTAAAACTAAAAGTGATATTTTTAACAAAGATGAATTACTGTAACTATGAGCATTTAAAATGATCTGCAATGGCATATCAACCTTACTAAGATTTTAAAATATACTACGCTATTTTAAACCTGATGTTGCATGTTGGTTATAGAACTCAGGAGGAAGGGGGCTCTTCACTTACTATCACCATTACTTTCTCATAAAAACAAACAAACAAAAATGCTAGGGGATGTGGCATTATTTTGTCCCTAATTATCTAGGGAGACAGGCTTAAAGTCGGAAAGTATTTTCTTTTTTAAATCTTCTTAGTTTCACCTTTCCCAATATTCTCACTGGTCTCAGAGCTGTGCTGCCTGTGGCTAAATTCATTTCTCCATGCCACTGAATCAAATAGTAATCAGACTCTTTCCCCTAAAATGACACATTTAAAAATAATTCTACTTAATTTGTGCACTTTGTAAGGATGGGAACACTTTAATTAAGCCAAGTGAGCAGGCCATGAATTGTCGCAAAGTAATTCACACCAAGAGAATAGTTATAAACAGTATAATAACTCAAATTCATGAGTATGTTTTTATTATTGCAAAGTGATATTTTAAAAACGCTCATTTGTTTGGGAAATCACATGAGGGCACCTTACACTTTATAATATCCATTTCTTAAAATGAAAATGATTCTGTGAAATACAGAAGCTAAGGCCAATGGAGGAATCTCTAGAAACCAAATTTGTTAATCTTGCCTTAGAGTCAGCATGTAGCGCAATGATTCTGTTAGCTTCTCTCTTACAATGGCAGAACCTAGAAAAGAAAAATAAAAACTCATTTAAATATACATATTATGATTTTTTTCTTAAGTACAAAATAACTATGTATTAATTGTAACACATTTGAAAAATTATCTGCTATCTTCACATAATGACTGATTTCATTTGTAACAATGTTAGCAAAGATCTTCTGTTTTCTAAAATCTAGACTGTAGACTGTGACATTCATGAGTGGCTGTGGAACATGGATGGTGTTGTATTTTTTTCTTACCATTTTTCTATGACAGAGTATTTATGGGTAACTGTGATTTTTCTAACTTAGAGCATCCAGTAGATAATTAATTTTCCTTAACACTTTTTGTTTTTTGGTCTACATTCACATTTGTAGGTAGTACTCATTGTAGGTAGTACTCATTTGTAGGCAGTACACTTTCTAGATAGTATTCATTTGTAGGTAGTATTCATTGTAGGTAATACTTATTTATAGGTAGTACTCAATTTGTAGGTAGTATTTATATTATTCTCTTCCACTAAGATGCTGTCTAAGAAGTCTGGAATGAAGGACCAGCACTATGTAACATATCTTCTATAGCAAATTTCTGTAATTTTCCATTATTAGAGTCTTATTTGGTGTTTGAGGGAGGAAGTGGAAACAGCTTTAAGTAAACTTACCTTTTATCATTTATATGTAAGACTGATCAAAGTGCTACATGTATGCTAGACCCTAAAATAATAATTAGTTGATTAGTTAATTTAGAATAGTGTCTCCTGCTACTCACCAATATTTCTGATTCTTTTTTCTCTTGTTACATTTTCCCATCTTTTTGAAATTATAGGAGGCATAGTGAATTGGTTTGTAATCAAAACTTATGTTTTACTTTATAAAAATTTTTAAAGATATATATATATATATATTATTGCATTTCAGGTTTGGGGGTACATGTAAAGAACATGCAGGATTGTTGCATAGGTACATACATGGCAATGCGGTTTGCTGCCTCCATCCCCATCACACATATCTGACATTTCTCCCCATGTAATCCCTCCCCAACTCCCTATCCCGCACTGTCCTTCACCTAGTCCCCCCCAGCAGACCCCTGTGGGTGATGCTCCCCTCCCTGTGTCCATGTGTTCTCATTGTTCAACACCCGCCTATGAATGAGATTATGCGGTGTTTGATTTTCTGTTCCTGTGTCAGTTTGCTGAGAATGGTGTTTTCCAGGTTCATCCATGTCCCTACAAAGGACACAGACTCATTGTTTTTTATGACTGCATAGTGTTCCATGGTGTATATGTGCCACATTTTCCCTGTCCAGTCTATCACTGATGGGCATTTGGTTTTTATTTTCTCAACTTTTTGATTCCCAACCTCAACATTTCTCTTTCCCCTTTCCTTCCTATTTTTCAGACTTTTCCGCCCTAGAAAAGCACTGGATTTGTTTTTTAATTAAAAAAAACTTGCATTAGAAAAGAAAAATGACAAAATTAAAATTTGTACCAGTAAATGAAGATAGAATTAGTTACTTTACTGAAGTATTCATCATACGATCCATTAAAAATAAATGCTTTTAAATGGAGATTTGATTTGTAAGTAATTTTTGAACCTATTCCTGATATATAATGCTAATCATCATAAAAAGCTAGTACTCCCTGAGGTCAGCTAGGTAAAATGACTACCCCAAAATAACTCAGCAACCTAATAAATACTCTCAAAGATTTCCATTCCGTTGTTATCCATATGCAACACCCAGGTAATCACAATTCAGGGAGGTCAGTAGGAACCAAATAATATAACGTACATATATAGAGATTCAATTCTTAAAACGATTTCCCTCACTTTGAGGTGAGCCTCAGTAAGAGAGCAATAAATAGATGAAAGGGAATATATAAACACTTTTTATGCAGGATTCTTACTTTAATTCCTAGATATTGATTTTTTTTCTGGAATGTACTGTAACACTTTGTCCCCACAAAAAATACACGACCTCTGTTTTACACAGGTTGTAGACTATTAAATTAGTAACACACTGAAACAGAAAGATGGATCTCTAAAAGTGTTAAAAAATGGTTCTGTTCACATGACTTGGAATTCCAATGAAACTTAACTGGAATTCTTTAATTTTACTTAATTCTTTAATTTTACTTAAAATTTTGGTGTTTTACTATAAAAAGATGAAAGGTAAATTCCCAGTTTTCCATAGTAATCATTTATTTTCATCATCCATCATTAAATTAGTTTTTCTATATTTTGGATAAATATTTCAAGATCTGGACTTACTCCTGTCGAAGCACTCATTATTCTGAAATTACCTGTCTTGTTTATACATTACCCAAGCCAGCCTGAAAATATCTTCAGTACAGGAATAGCCTCTTCAGCAATCTATCCCAAGTACTTAACATAAGATTGATAAGCGCATCTTAATAATTAAAATGATAGCAATATATAACATTAAGAGCCTACTATATGTCAGGCACTGCTAAGTGCTTAATATATCTTAATTCATACTAATCCTCAGATGTTGTTATTATACCCGTTTTACAAATAAATAAACTCAAGCAGAGAGAAATTATGTACGTTGCACAGAATAAAACAACTGGTAAGTGGAGAAACTGAAGTTCCAGGAAAACTGTACTCCTAAACACTATGCTGTAGTGCCTTGAGTATAAATAAATCCATGGTAAATATTTTCTGATTGGACAAATAACTACAATGTCAATATGTATGTGGGATGTGGTTAAACAGTAGATCCCAGTTAAATGATAGAAGGGAAAAAAGTCAGACTAATGACTAACTCAAACAATTGATTCTGAGACAAGGTATTTGTTAGATGTAAGGTATCTTATAGTTTGTTGGGGTGGGACAGCTACCAGTGGAGGGGTAGAATATTACCTATAGTGATGTGTAAGATTCCTAAATCCTGTCATGGATTGAATTATGTATCAGCTCTCAGAAGCTAAAAGGACTGAGACTTCCTATGGTTTTATTGGAAAAGTAAGAGTGGAAGATAATAACTAACTAAATAAATATATAAATAAGAAAGGAGGAAGGGTAATCAGTTGAGTTACAAGAATTAAATATTTAATTCTTTTTTTTTTTTTTTGATATGGGGTCTCACTCTGTCACATAGGCTGGAGCGCAGTGGCACAATCTCAGCTCACTGCAACCTCCACCTCCCAGGTTCAAGTGATTCTCTTGCCTCAGCCTCCCAAGTAGCCGGGATTACAGGCGCTTGCCAGCATGCCTGGTTAATTTTTGTATTTTTAGTAGAGATGGGGTTTCACCAGTTGGCCAGGCTGGTCTCAAACTCCTGACCTCAGGTAATCCTCCTGCCTTGGCCTCCCCAAGTGCTGGGATTACAGGCATGAGCCATCATGCCTGGCCTAATTCATTATTAGATAAAGCCTTGTATTGGGGCTGCTTGTAAAAGCAATAGCCTCACTAAATGTGGTTGATGTGTACGTCTGTTGAAGAATGAAATAAAGCTTTATATTTCCCAAGTAGACTTTTCTATAGTTTGCTTGCTAAGTAATCATTTATTATGACTTTCATAAGTCCATTTGGAATTAGAAAAATTATGTTAAATTTAACATTTGTTTAGACTTAAGATTCATGATTTTAAAGTTATGCTCAGACCACAATGAAAAATACAGCTATTCTTTGTAAATTATGCAAACTTCTCTTCTCTGCTGTGGGCAGTGTTACCCATAGGAACACATCTGTAACTACAATTTATTTAATCTTTTACATGAAGCCTAAACTCCATTTTTATCTAATCATACTGAGTTCTTCAAAATATTTGATAGGCATGAATGTCATCACATGCATTATATACATGAACACTAAAAAAATCCTATAATATTCAGAAAACTGATGTTTTTGTTAAAAGCAACTAAATGTATAGACTATTATACTTACAGCCTCAAGATCTGTTTGTGCTAGCTAAATTCCTGATCATGTTAGCCTTGCATCATTTAGCCACAAAATAAATGAGATAATGAGCCATGATGCTATTGTCCACACATATATAATTAAATATATGTTTTGTATAGTGTGCAGTCGAATGTAGGTTTTGACATATACTCCTGATTATCAGTCATCTGTTTACTAATACTTGGACAATATGTGCATATGTATGTGCTCGTATATGTGTGTTTATATTTCTGTGCCCAAATGTGTGAATTCAGAAGGCTAAAGGAGAGCTAATGAGCTAAATATTTTGAAATACAGATATACATAGCTCATATTTAGAAAGACCTATTAACAATGGTAAATATTATGAGTTTTATTTTAAAAATTAAATACCCAAAACATCATAGTCAAATACATGCTTTAAGCTGATGATCCAGCATCTATTTCATTCATGTAGTAAAGCCATCAGCCTTAAATAAATGCATATAAAAATATGTTTCATGCCCACATCTTTAAAAAAAAATGCAACATTGGTAAGTTTATGGATTTATTTTAGAGCTGAAATAAAATTGGCAGCCAGTTTGGACGGTATCAAGGTTATTAGAGACAAAGAAGTAGGAGGATAGGGAGCTTGGGGCACTTTGTTGACCAGATATTATAGTAGTGCCAAATTCCGGCAAAGTTAGAAGATATATGGCAATCAACCAGGGTACTTCCTGTTGCTAAATTCTTCTCTAGGCATTGCCTCTTTTTGTCTTTCATGTTTTATTTTTTCTGAGCTTATTTTCTTTACTCTCTCCCAAGTTAATCTCTTCCAGATTCTTGACCAAAGACTGATAACATGTATATGTAAACTTACATCTCCAGTCTGGACCACAACTTTTGGCTCAAATATGAAAGCTCAGTCTCTTATTTAACATATATATATCTGAATGTCATGTAGACATCTAACTTTATAAGGTCAAAACCAGTTTTTAGTAAAAACCTTTGACTGGTCTTTACTAAAATGGAATAGACATCCATATCATTGATTGCTCAAGTCAAACCTTTCAATTGTGTTTACCAAACATTTCCCCCTAAGGATCCCTTCTGTCTAAATTATCTGCAAGTCTTGTCAGTTATACCTTCCCAGTGTATTTGATATCAATTCATTTCTCTTCATACTGACACTACCCACCTAGTTCATATACCATTTTCTCTCAACTGTTTGTTATGAGGTTAACCAACTACAGCAGGTTCTCAAATCATGTCATTTTGTTCAATGTCGTTTCATTCTAACATTGATGAGAAAAGCAATCAATTCCCGGCTAGGTCACTATGTGGAGTTTACATGTTTCCCATGTCGGTATAGATTTTTTCCAGGTATGGTGGTTTTCCCCTACATCCCAAAGAAGTGCACATGAGGTGAGTCAGCATATGGACATGGTCGCAGCCTGAGTGAGAATGTATGTATCTGTGTGTGTATATGTGTGTGTGAATGTGCTCTGAAATGGGATGGCATTTTAATAGAAATTTTAACTCTTGTTTATATCAATTAACCTGTGGTAAAATTGGTTTCATTGTATGTCGTTTCACTTAAAGTCACAATTTCTAAGAAGCTATCCATGATATGAGATGAAGATTTTTTGTATTCATCTTATATTCAATATTATGGCCTATTGGACAGTGTTCATTCTGACTGGTTGGCAATTTTTCTGATTGGGTTTGTTCCTTGCACTGATTGATAAATGCCAAAGGCTGTACGAATTGCTAAATGTGTTGAATCCTGCCCCCTATGCATCTCGTTACCTCAATGTATTTTCTGCATCACTGGCAAAGGCAGTATCTATCTAAAAGAAATTATGGCTTAGATTCCTCTCCTGCTTAAAATCCTACAAAGAGTTCCCATTGCTTCTAGAATAAAAGCCTAACTCCTAGCTTTCCTTTAAAAGCTCTGTATAACTGGCACTGCTGACACGGTAAATCTCACCTCTTACTATTCTTCCCTGATGGGCAATGCTGTAGGCATGATACCCTCTGTTCTGTACCTGGAGCACTCTAAGCTCAGTCATCTTCGCACAACTGTCCCTCTCGACCATTCCCTGCTTGCTCTTCACTTGGCTGGCTCTTTGTCTTTGAGATTTCAGCTCAAAGGTCACCTCCTCAGGAAAGCCATTACAGCCTAAAACAGCTTTACCCCAATGAATCTTTATTTGGTAATACTCTTTATTTGTCGTTTATGTGTTGTATGTCCGCTCTCTTGGAGTATATATAGTTCTCTGAGGGCATAGATTTTTATTTCTGCCATGCATAATTGCACCTAGTGCTTGAAACATAGTACATACTCAGTAAATATTAGTTGAATCATTTAGGTCAGTGATTCTCACCTGGGACGCTATGTTTTCTAATGAAATTATTCAAGAAGTATTTCTTGAGCACTTATTTTGTGCCAGATATTTTGCTACCTGTTGTGAAACTAATATAAAAGGTATAGTCCTATTCTGAAGGCTCATAATCGAAAGTGGAAGATACTGCTTTTCTCAGACAATTGCAGCACTGTGAGGGACATGTTAATTGAGAGGTAAGCATAGGTACTACCGGAAGAAAGAAAGTCTATTGCAACTGAATGGTAATGGAGTGGAAGGGCAAATTAGAGAAAGCCTCCGCACGAGGTGATTCTCACAGTATGTCTTGACGGCAAGTTGAAATGACTTTAATGGAAGAAATGTCAGCCCTTTTCTGGCAGCCAGGTGCTCCCATGACAAGAAGTTGGGCTAAGCAATATAAAGTCAAGCAGGGCTTCCTTACACTCTCTGACCATACTACTTAGGAGTGGCCCACTCGGCTAAGTAAAGAACCAGTTCTGCTAAGGATAGCTGCCCTAGTGTTGAGAAATCCAGGCTCAGGTAAATTTATATTGTCATGTTTTTATTTTTCTTTTTAGATGCGTCTTTTTCTGTTAGACTGAGAAGCTTAAGGCAGCATACAGATGACACTAGAGGATGGATAAACGGGATGGCGGGAGGGAAGGCAGGAAGGTAATGAAGGAGGAAGAACCAATTGCTCAATACAGCAGTCTATTTTTATAATGAGTTAACAAAATAGTGACTGGAATTTGCATCTTTTGGATTATTTTCTGCTATCATGTATGCCCAGTGGTTGGCAACTTTTTGCAACAATTTTAAAATCTGTGTAACATAGGGAAAATTGCCAGATTTGTGACTTCTTTGTGGTTTTCCTCCTATAACATTTTTGATACAAACATAAAGCCTTATAAACTGGCAAACAATGCAACAAGGCCGAATGGAGCCTAGCTGGCTTCAGTTTTATTATTTGAGGTCAAAAAGAAATGAGGCTTGAAATAGCAGCCACCAGGTCTGAACTCATGAGGAATCAAATGAAGCAGATTTGGTATGAGCTCAAGAGTTCGGTTTTGTTAGTTCTTTGTATTTTTTTAAGACAATTTTAGAGCAGAGATGCTATAATTGCTAGATTTTTTTTTTAGGCTTATAATTGTCTTGAAAGCAATTATGGCCATTTTGTCATTTCTTCTCTGGTCTAATTTCAATTTGCCTTTGATCAACCGTATTAGAAATGCATCAATAAATATATTGATTATATGGTGGTATTTTTGCATCTATTTTAAGACTGTCATTTAGAGAAACCTAGGAATTCTCATTTTGACACAAAGAAATAATTACGTAGACAGAAATAATCTTATTAAGGTATATAAGTAACATTTAAGGAGAATTATCTTGAAAGTCTACCCTTACAGAGTATTTGCTACTATCCAATACCTCTTCCAGGAAAATGTCTACTCTTGCATCAAAGACATCTATGGCATAATACTTTATAATGTGTGACACATACTTAAAATTGATATGACTAATGTCCTTTTTTTCTTACACAGATATGTAGAAAAAAGATAATTATATCCATGATTGCTTGCTGTCTTACTTACTAGTGCTATTAACTTCCTAGGCAGTTTACCAAAACTAACCTCCCTCCCCCACCCCACCTTTTAGACAATACACCTATATACACCAATAGCTATCCACTGGTCAATATACTTTTTCTGAGATGTGCTTTAGCTTAGATATACTATGTATCTTCTATTCATCTGATATGACATCATGATTCCCCACTTACACCATTTGGTTGACTGTGATTCATTGTGGCTACTCTTTTTGAACCCTCATCAAAATAATGTTTGATATTCCAAATTTGCATGTGATGACTTTGGAGTCTACCTTTCAACAACTGTTATCTTCCTTTCATTCTGGAAATATTTTCTCATATAATTTGACATAAAATGTATTTGACATAAAATACATTCTTTTCTACCCCAGGTTTCATTTTAGAAAGTACAATTGCTTTCTAATCTTTAATTTGGTAAGATATAATATGTTCCATTTTTATCAGTCTATGGGCTGGTTACTTTGCTAACAACATGTGGCTTTCTTGATGCCATTGGAAAAATCTTTGCTTCTCAGTGCATACATGATTATAGGTAGCTGAGGCAGCAGAATTCTGCATTGGCTTTCTAATCTGGACTACAGTAAGCCTGATGATTTTCCATAGCATGTAGCTGTCAGTCTCCTTTAAGTTCATATTTAATATGTGACTTATCATACTGAGGAGTTAAATTAAAAATACTCTGTTTATGTCATGCCTAAGGAAAATTTGAAAGGGCACACACAGCTTGCTGAAGGAGAAATGGGGCTAGCCTTTCAGAGCAATCTCCTAGCACCAACACCAGGGTTTCTAATACCAGAACTGCATTTTTGTACCTGAGTTGGAGCTACATGGCACAGATAGCATGAGGCCATGACTACATGACTCACCCTAAATCTAACTGCAGTGAAAATATTACTGTTTCAGTGTTCACCAAATAGCAGACACTTTTCCCCCAAACATGGAGGATTCTGCTGTGCATACAGAGCAGTCCTGCTTTGGTTTTCATTTCTCCTTCTGTCCAAAAATCTCAGGCTTGCTAAAACAAACAAACAACAGCAGCAACAACAAAAACAATGAATTTAAGTGCCTTCTGGATACAGTGATGCCATTTTCCAATTGTCAGAAACTCTATTTCTTTTTAAATAAATGGTGTAACTGTATTAATGGTGGTAGGATACCCTTTTTGTACAAATGTTATTTTTAATCATCATTGGGAATGAGGTTGGGTTTGTACTGTTTATCCAGGAGGGAGATGAGTTTTCCCAGAGTTGTTCATCCTCTTGCACGTTACCTCATGCAATTGCATAAACATTAGATGAGAGTATGAGTACAGTCCGTGTCTGTAAAACAGAATGTAGCTAAATGGGAAACACAGGATTTCAATCCAAGGTTATCTGGACTGCTGAGCCAAATCACCATATGTTCATGTCATGTACTGCAGCAAGTGTCATAGCATTTCAAGATGGGAGGACACTTAGAAATTGTGAAGTTTGAAATTCTCTTAAACATTTAGCTAAAATTATGTTTGGAATGCAGAGGAGTCCAAAATAAAACCCAAGATGGAGATCTGACTAAAAAGGAAAAAATAGAGCAATGCCTTCTGACAGTTTTCAGCTTTAAGCTAATTCTGCATTCATAGATTTAGGACATTTACTGACTCATCCATTTCTATCATACATTAAGATTCTTCTTTGAAATATTACCTATCTTTGATTTTTTAATAATTATATAGATAGGATTTTAAAAATTAAATAGGAATTCTTGTTTTAAAAGGCAAAGGATCCTCCCATAAAGGTATATCTTTCCAAAGACAAGATCCTGAATAAGTGTTGCTTCTCTTAATGAGCAAAGCTAGAAATAATATCTGATGAGTAACAGTAACTATTTTGTAGCACATCATTTTATTGTAAGATCTCAGGAAACCAGATATTACTGAGGGACATATGAAGTCTGCTACTGTTAATCATGAATCACTTTTCAAGCATCATCTTTTTTGTTTTCTATAATAGATGGCTAGTAACTTTTATAGGTGGAGTAGAAAGGGAATCTCCCCGCATTTAACAAATTCTGGAAAGACTGAGTAAATGGTGTTAGCAAATATCTTGATGTTCATTAAACTTCTAATGAGCGTATAGACTACAAAACTCTAAAGAAATTCCTGCATTGAATAATATTGTTCAGAACATGAGCCAAAATATATCTGATCAAGTTTATTACAAAAATGGAGATTTTCTTTTTTTTAATTTTATTTTTCCGTAGGTTATTGGGGTACGGGTGGTATTTGGTTACATGAGTAAGTTCTTTAGTGGAGATTTGTGAGAACCTGGGGCACCCATCTCCCAGGCAGTATACACTGCACCATATCTGTTCTCTTTTATTCCTTACCCTGCTCCCACCATTTTCCCCAAGTTCCCAAAGTTCGTTTTATCATTATTATGCCATTATATCCTCATAGCTTATCTCCCACATATCAGTGAGAACATACAATGTTTGGTTTTCCATCCCTTAGTTACTTCACTTAGAATAATAGTCTTTAATCTCATCCCATCATTGCATATGCTGTTAATTCATTCCTTTTTATGGCTGAATAATATATATGTGTGTATATATATATATATATATATATATATATATATATATATATATCTCCCAAAGTTTCTTTATCCACTTGTTGATTGTAAACATGCATGTGCAAGTATCTTTTTTGAATAATGATTTATTTTTCTCTGGGTAGATACCCAGTAGTATGATTGCTGAATTAAATGGTAATTCTACTTTTAGTTCTTTAAGGAATCTCCACACTGTTTTCTATAGTGGCTTTACTAGCTTACATTACAAGAATGGAGATTTTCAAATAAAAATACTTTTGCACATTTTCATATATAGTTGGTAACTATGACAGCATCTATGCCATGTTTCTTATGTTCCATTTACTACAAGAGAAATTATCCTGACTTTCAGTAAGTATTTGAACTGAAAATTGGACTCCTGGAGCTGTTATATAACCTCTGTAAGTTTGATTTTCCTCACCACTAAAAGCAAATAATAATAATATCTTTATTATAGCATTATTGTGACAATTAAACAAAATAATTTCTAAGGGTGATTAGTGTATTGCTTAGCACTTAGTAAGCAATGAGAAAGTGATAGTTCTTAGTTGCATTTTAGATTCAAGCAAGGAAGAGTTTCTAACAATGATACAAATCCTTGGAAATGTTTAGACTTAGCTGTCACAATCAGTGGAAATGTAGACATGATCCTTGGAAAATCTGGCCTAGACAAGTAGTTCCCAAATAAGGCTACATAAAAGAAAATCTGAAGGAAATTTAAAGCTACAAATATCCAGGTGCTACTTCAAACCTACTCAGTCAGACTCACTGGGGCTGGGACCCGAGAAGATGAATTTTTACCCTCCTCTCCAGATGATCTGCTTCATGATTGAGAATCACTTATCTAGATAACGTATAGAATCCCATCTAACTCAGAAGCTCTGCAAATGTTTATCTGAATCTAAAGAGGTAGCTTTTATATGCAATGGAGGCATATACAGCTTTCATATTTGACAGAGTTTTCCATAGCTCCAAATGTCATGTATGTATACAGGAGTGAATGATAATTGATGGTAATGAGGCAGATTGCCCGAGTGCTGCAGAGTCCTTTGGAGGTTCTCTGTAGAGCTTTCTAAAGCCCCACAAGTGCCTGATGGCACATATCATCACGGTCTCCATGTGATTACTGATTCAGCATTTACCAAGCTGATGCTTCCCCGTACACTGTTCTGCAAGATGTTATTAATAAGCACTTAAATGACATCTTTCTTCAAATAAATTTGGTGAACAGATTTCTTCAGTCTAGTACTTATCTACTCTGACTTCCTAAAGCCTTCAAGATGCCAACGTGCACTGTGACTTTCCAAGAGATGAAATATAATCAGGCACATCATTTGCTGTTTAGACCATCAGCTCTTTACTTGATGTCTGCCTATTGGTGTCCTTCAAAGAAAAATGTTTTAGTGAACACAGTTTAGAAAAATGATATGAATTCAACCGTTATGTCCCCAAATTTTTTTTTATTTGTCCAAATGTATGGAGTACATGAGAATTTTTTTTAATGTGTATAATGCATAGTGATCAAGTCAGACTAGTTAGGGTATCCATCTCTTAAGTACAATATGTTTTTATGTATAGTCATCCTTCTCTATAAATAAATTTTTAAAAAGTAAGATAAATTAAAAAAAAATCACAGAATCTGACTGGGCATGATGGCTCATGCCTGTAATCCCAGCACTTTGGGAGGCTGAGGCCAGCAGATTGCCTGAGCTCAGGAGTTCAAGACCAGCCTGGGCAACAGGGCAAAACCCTGTCTCTACTAAAATAAAAAAATCAGTCAGGCATGGTGGCACACACTGTAGTCCCAGCCAGCTACTCAGGAGGCTGAGACAGGCGAATTGCTTGAACCTGGGAGGTTGTAGTGAGCCAAGATTGTACCACTGCACTCCAGCTTGGGCTAGAGAGTAAGACTTCATCTCTAAATCAATCAATCAATCAATCAGTCAGTCAGTCACAGAATCTGTTCGGTAGTCATCCAGTCTTGCAAAATAAATATTTTTGCAGGAATGTTTCTGAGATTCTGATCCTGTGTCTGGGTTTCAATATACATCTCCAACTTTGTCTGCAAAATGGAGTTTCAGGTAAATACATCACAACCCAAAGAGTTATCTCCTCACCATTTTTACTAAATCAGATTTCTGGGACATTGGAGAGAAGGCTCATTTTTTGATATTGTTAAAAAGCAATAGATAGAAACTAGGCTAGCTGGTTTTAGAAAAACAACTAACTGGTTTCTGCAATCACATAGACTGGTGACTAACACGATAAACCTATAAAATGATAAGTCATCATAATAAGATAAACTCAACAATGTTAAACCAAATTATTTCACTTCTATAGAGAACCCAGGAGGCCATACTAAAGAACACACAGGTTTCCTCACATATTTTTCATGTTGCTAAAGAAAAGATTACAGTTATCCCCATTAATTTGGTTGTCTTGGTCTTTCCATATGACATGGAAATATATTAACCTTAGTATATTTTTAGGTGAATAATGTCCATGTCCACTACCACAACTTTAGGTCCTCTAACTTCCCTTTGTAATTGTGGAGTAAAATATAGAGTGATTTCGTGTGCATCCCTTTTGTCAGAAGTAATGGGAGTGTTGGGTTTGTATTCCATTAAAAAAATAAAATGTTCTTATAATTTACTTTAAGGTAGAATAAGCACTTCATCCTTCACCGATCATTTGGAATTGAAATTATAAAAGTAAAGAAGGCAGGATATATTGAGCTCACTGCTTTTTAGTCACCTTATTTGTTCAATTATCAGCTGTCTATGCTTGCAAGTAACTTTCAGGCCACCAGCAAGACCCTGTCATCTCAACAGAGGAAGGCTACATCTTTATATATATGAGAACTTTGTTTTCATTTTTTTAAGGGAGGAGATATGTGAGTAATACTGGAAGATTCCAGTCTCTTTCCATTATGCAGGCTACTAGAATAGCTATTTAGATTCTTGACATAGAGAATAAAAACAGACCTTCCTAAAAAGTAGATAGGAAGCCAGTGTGTGACTAAAAAGTTGCTGGGTACAAAATCACTGTGCATATAGTGTGAAATTGGGCAGGATTTTTCTATTCCCACTTTAACTTCTGCAGAAAACGGTCAGTTAAGTGGGGCTAAATGGATTGTATCTGTTCACTCCACTTGTGAATCTATATAGGTTTGGGATCAAGCTTACCATGTATTCTCAGGTAGATCCTACTCATAATTGAGACAGTATTTTTACTTGCATATTATTATGTTTGTAGCTTGCAATACCTAAAAGCATATTTAAATACTTTTGTTGGGCTATGCGTCTTTCAAATCCTGCAGAGCCACAGTTAAAGGTTGTCAGAATTATTGTTTAGGTAATGCAATGGGCAAAAACCCAAGTGTGGGTGTTTCTGTGTCCAACCTGCCAGAAGCTGATCTGGCTTGAAATCAGCGAGTTTATGCTTCAAGTGTGCTTCAGGTCCCTCTCTTGCATGTCCCTATCTAAGGACTTAAATTTATAGTTGTAATTTTAAAATACATTTTAAATATATAGTTAAATTTATAGTTGTAATTTTGAAATATATTTTTTCCAAAAACAAAAAAAAAACCAGCACCGACATTGTACATTGTATAAACTTCAGATGCCACAAACCTGGATCCACCCCTTCATGGTTTTTCTTTTTTTTTCTGCCTCTACCATACTTTCAAGGTAATGCATCAATTTATTTTTTTAAGCAATGGTACAAAGGACAGGTTCATTGTTTCCGAAAAATACCACCGATGATGTTACGGTTGGTTTTATCCTCTGAAATATTTTTTTTTCTTGACACATTAACATTAAAATAAAGCTTCCTAAATTCAGTTTATTCTAGGAAAGACTAGGGATCCATTCTTTCATTTATTCTTTTCTTTTATTTAGTAAACTTTTATTCAGTAATGATGTTGCTGAATGGCTTTTGGCATGTACAAAGATAAAATGATAAAGAGAAAAATAAAAGATCTTGCTCCTCAATTTGCCTACCAACTTTACGTTTGGTTTGGGCAAAGTACTTAGTGAAATTCTCAATTATAAAATAATTTGAAAATAGCTGCATATATAGTGTCTTGTGGGATGTCACCATTTCATGTGTGTTATCTCATTTGAATCACTTTATTATACATGTTTTAAGTTGTTAAAATGGTAAGTTAATAAGTAAAACAAGATGTTAATGAAAGTGTTAAGGCACAATGGAGTCATGTTTTACAAATCTAAGAGCCCTTTTGTACTTATGAATTAATTACTTGAGTATAAGTTAATCATACCCTGAAAGTTAAAAAAAAAATTAATTTCCTGAGCTCTCGGCTGGAAAAAGATACTAATTTTAGATCACATTCCACTTACTTATAACACGCTAAAAATTCACTGAGCTCAAAAATTACTTTAGCGTTTCTATTCAGAGTCCGGGTAGCATCCTTCTGCTTTCAGGAGTCACCTTCCTTTAATATATTTGGGAAGGAGAAAAGCCTGTGTCTGTCCTGTTTCTCTCGTCTCACGTTATTCTCCCCTACTCTGACACACACACACACCCTGATAATTTATCATTTGTTTGATAAATATTTATCCCTACTATGTATCAGGCATTGTAGCAAACATTGGAAAGCCAATAGTGAGAAAAAAATGCTCTAGATTAATTAAATAATTACATACATTTAATTACAAATTGTGGCAAGCACTAGGAGTGAAAAGTACAAGGTATCTGGAGGAGATAATAATTGAAGAACTTGATCCTCTGCCTGTAGGGGAGTATTTGCTGTAAAAGGAAGATTTAAGGTGAAATCCAAAAGATGACTTGAAAATAATCATCTCCTTCCATTCTCCCCCATAAAAACATAAGTAAATAAAAGGGTTTTAGGTGCATGAGACTTTGCTAAAATGCATTTAAAAAAAATTCATTAGCTTTAGGCATACAAATGGTTTTGACTTACATGGATGAATTGTATAGTGGTGAAGTCTGGGCTTTTAGTGTACCCATCACCCGAATTGTGTACATTATACTCAATAGGTAACTTTTCACCCCTCAGCTCCCTTCCACCCTTCCCCTTCTGAGTCTCTCATGTCCATTATACCACCCAGAGCATTTGCATACCCATAGCTTAGCTCCCACTTATAAGTGAGAACATGTGGTATTTGGTTTCCCATTCCTGAATTACTTAAGCTAATGGCCTCCAGTGCCATCCAAGTTGCTGCAAAAGACATTATTTTGTTGGTTCTTATCACTGAATACTATTCCATAGTAAGTGTGTGTGTGTATATATACCACATTTTATTATTTTTAAAATAATTTCAACTTTTATTTTAGATTCAGGGATTACATGTGCAGTTTGTTCCATGAGTATATTGTGTGATGCTGAGGTTTCAGATATGAATGATCTCATTACTCAGGTAATAAGCATAGTACCCAGTAGGTCATTTTTCAGCCCTTACCCTCCTCCCACCCTCCCTCTCAGTGTCTGTTATTCCCATCTTCCTGTCCATGTATATCTAGTGTTTAGCTCCCATTTGTAAGTGAGAATATGCAGTATTTGATTTTCTGTTCCTGTGCTAATTCTCTTAGGATAATGGCCTCTAGCTATACACATGTTGCTGCAAAGGAGATGATTTCATTCCTTTTTATGGCCGTATAGTATTCCATGGTAGGTGTATATATTTTCCTTATCGAATCCACTATTCATGGGCACCTAGGTTGATTCCATGACTTTGCTATTCTGAATAGTTCTTTGATGAATGCACACATGCAACCACATTTTCTTTATCCATTCATTAGTTGATGAGCATTAGGTTGTATTCTATATCTTGACAATAGTGAATTGTGCTGCGATAAGCATATGCTTGCAGGTATCTTTTTAATAAAATGAATTATTCTTGTGGGTAGATATATACTAGTGGCATGGCTAGATTGAATGGTAGATCTTCTTTTGGTTCTTTGAGAAATCTACAAATTGTTTTCTGTAAAGGCTGTACTAATTTACATTCTTACCAAGGCCTGTATATAAGCATTGCCTTTCCATTGCATTCATGCCAACACCTATTGTTTTTTACTTTTTAGTAAAAGCCATTCTGGCTGGGGTAAGGCAGTATCTCATTGTGGTTTTAATTTGTATTTGCCTGATGATTAGTGGTGGTGAACCTTTTTCCTAAGTTTGTTGGTCATTTGTTTCTCTTCTTTTGAGAAATGTCTGTTCATGTCATGGATATAATTATCATCTATATAAGACTGTTTTCAAAATGTAAGTAAAAACATCCCAAATAAAACCCTCTAGAATTAGGAACATACATCAATCTCTAAACTTGCTTTTCCACCCTGGAGGTCTCCTTCTTCAAAACTCACTGTCAACATACCTCTTCCCTTCAGAGAATCTGCAAAATAGAATAACCACCAGAAATTCCTTTACCAATGTCAAAAAGTTATTCTGCCTCCAATAACGCCATAGAGTAGAGTGTATGTAAAGTGATCTTACTGCACTCCAGTTCAGGACAGCCACCCAAACTTTGTTTGGACGTCTAATACATGGTTCTCTCTAAAATCTGCCCACCACCATGAAATATAGATAAACCACTTTATATGCAGAGTCTCCTAAGAACAACACTGATTCTTGAGCTCAGTAAGGTTTACATTCAAATTCAAGAGAACGTTTCCCTAAATGTCCTATAATCTGCATGGGAGCTTCCATCCAGAATAGCTTATCTTCTAGATTATGCACAAGGCCCATAGATGCGTAAGAACTGGGACCCATTTCAAAGCCATCTCCCCCAATACCGACCATCTGCTTAACTATAGAAAGAGGAGGCAAAAGGTTTACATTGATTTTTCCTTATTTTTGGAGCTTGTAAAATTTTTATTCAGGGAGTATCTTGAAATCTTTGTCAAGGGAAGGGAGGCAGTCCAAGCATCTTTTATCCTCATGACCATAAAGTCCCCAGGAATGAATAAGAGATTGCTCTGACATGTACACTGGGGCTCCGGGGGAATGTCAATATCCATGATGATGTGGTTAAGAAATATTAGCCAAGGTGAAATCAGCCTCCCTCCCTCCCTTATTCATATGTCTTCAGATTGTGCCTACCTACAAGAGCAAATGCTCCCAGTGAGGTTTTACATGTTGAACAAGCCCTGAATAGGATTTTCCGAGTGTAAGGGCCCTTTCCCAGGCTAAGCCTTCTAAAAACAATCCTTATCATTTTACAGTTCCGCACCTTCATTGTTTCATTATGGAGACATCAAATAACAGGACACACAAACAGACACAAGTGCACTCATTTCACCTGTTTGGACATCAATACCCACCTTTGTTTGCACCCAAACTGCTCTGTGGCAACCTGAGTAATCAGACTCAGACCTTAAAGGCAACATGATTGGCCTGCAGTCTTCTTGTTCTGCTTGCATTGACTAAGCTTTAAATGATCGTTTTTCTGTTTGAGAATTCAGGTCAAAAGGTCAAAAGGATATGGTTTATAGCTCCCCTGTTTGTCCTCTTACAATGACTCTCACCATTTTATTCCACTTGCCAGAAACAGCCTAATTGTAAAATATAGAGTAAGCCTGGAAAAGAAACTTGCTAGCTCCCTCCATCGACAGACCATTCTTCTCATATTCTCTTACTTCAAATATCAGACCATTTTTTTGATGAATATTAAGCCAATTGATGCCTAACTATAGCATATTGATATCTATAAAGAGAACTAAGGCTTTATTTTCTTTCGTTTTACTTTATTGGGCAGAATTCTTCAAAGTGAGAAAATAGCTATACTACTTTGAATATGCTTGGAAAATATTTTGATATGCTTTGCTGGGACCCTGGCAGTACTAGTAAGAATCTTGTGGTATCATTCTACATGTTTCCCCTAAACCGGAGTATCAGATGCAGAGGTATGATTGACACCACTTTTAGTTCATACAAGCCTGTTTAACTAACTACTGATTGCACAAATCTGGGACTAGAGTTCTAGGTGTCACCACTTCAAAAAAATATCCCTTTTTCTCACCATGTTTTATTTCTCTTGATGGCATAGAAATGATTGAATCAGGAAAAGGCTGACTCTGATTATATTATCTTCCCCTAGTTTTCTGGCCTAACTCAGAATGACTCCATGAGTCCTTATTATAATACTGGAAACTCCTTTAAGACAACACTCTCCCCCTTTATTTGTTAGTACCTTGTGTATGGTCACTGCATAGTAAATATCAAATGCACTTAATGTAAGTATCAGATGGAGAGATGGATGCGATAGACAATTTCACATACAGAAAAGAAGTATGGCTGGGCATGGTGGCTCACACTTGTAATTGTAGCACTATTGGGGGCTGAAGCAGGAGGATCACTTTAGCCCAGGATTTGAGACCAGTGTGGGCAACACAGCGAGACCCCATCTCTAAAAAGAAAAAAAAAATTTTAATTAGCTGGGTGTGGTATCACACATCTGTGGTTCTAGCTACATGGGAGACTGAGGCAGGTAGATCACTTGGGTCCAGGTGTTGGAGGCTGCAGTGAGCTATGACTGAAACCCTGCCCTGAAGCCTGCGTGACAGAAAGAGCCTCTGTCTCTAAATGTAAGAAGGAAAACGTAGTATCTCAGATTTTTTAAAGTTTGTTCTATTGTGATCTTATCAGAGAATTAAAAACACACTTCTTTTTCTTCATCAAAGGTTTGTAATTGAAACACCTGCTAAAGTAATTCAAGAGATACGAAACATATTGGCTATGGTCCCATGAATTTTATCTGCTTTTATGTTATCTCATTGGAAATGGGATTCAGAACCCTGATTTCCCATAATTTCTTTCACAATTTTAAGACTAAAATTCTATGAGATTTTAAGCCTGTACATTTATTCTCTTTCTTAAAAGCTTTTCATTTTGCCATTTGATGAATATTGGAAGTGAGTGGATTATCTGGATAAAGAGAATTAGTCGAGGTTTGCATCAGTCAAGAGAGTAAAGCCACCAGAGGCTTTCAGGGAGTGCCTTACAATATAAATAGTCCTAATCTCCTTCAAGCATTGACTTTCAAGAAAGAGAATTTTCTCAAGGCCAGTGTTTTTAATCAGCTAGATCTGCAACATGATTGAAAGTAATGCTGGTGATAACAGAATCAGGCTGTGCAGGAGGAAAAGCAGCGAGCAGTCAGTGATCTGATTCATGAGGAATGTTAGAGGCTGGAGAGGAGGGGAAAATTAAGAAGTGTCTTAGATCCCCTAACTACTTCTACCTCTAAAACAGTCATCCAGACACATCCCTGCCTGAAGTGAAAACGTACCATTTGGATGGGAGCCAGTTATTAGCTAGAGGAGGGCACCCAGTGAGATGCTGGAAATGTAGACAGTATTTTCGCGGTCCCAGGGTTTCCATTTTTCATGCCAAAAAGGATCAGTACCAGCTACAAAACAGGTGGAATTATTCTAGCATGGCTTTGTAGACAGAAAAAACAATGAATATGTGTTTTACCTGAGATGTTGGGGCAGCAGTAAAAGCAGAGAAGGTTACAGCAAAATGAGGAGAAAAATGGGACCAGCCACAAATTGTTGTAGCCTGGACTGCCCATGGCAATGGCCTGGACCCCCATTTTTCCACATTCTTTTCTCTTAGAAGAAAGAAGGAAAGTACCTCTGAGGTAGTTGTCCTTAATGAGCAGAGGAAAGGTTGTTTTGTTTTGTATCATGCAGTGGAAATAGGGGAAAAAGTAAAGAAAGTAAATTATTCTGTAATTATTTCAGATGTATTTTCCTGTGTAAAAAAAAAGTTTTCCTTAAGTGTCTCCATAAAAAGGAAAAGAATTTTCACTAGGGAAAAAGAAATATGTAACCAAACTAATTTCAGATCTTGCATGCAATTTGCATTTTAAAACACTTGAACAAAAGGCCACAGACCCCTGGGCAAAATTGTTACACCAATATTCTTCTATCCAGGTCACTTTTCACCAGATGCAAAATGCAATCTGATAGTTACTGCTTCTGGCAATTCCCAAAGTTTGTATTGGCCTTGCAGGAAGAAATTTGTTTAGAGTCTTTATGTGAGTTGTTTGGGGTGCTTGAAAGCGGCGATCCAGTGCTACCTGGATCATGACCAACCACTTCCAAAATGAGGCCTCACCCACCATGCCCAAAGAACCACCTAGAAAGGCAGTGATCACAAGATTCCCACTCTTAAGACTTAGAGTCACTGAATTTTATGAAGTGATCATTGAACAGTCAGCTACGTTGAAAAATCAGAATGTTCTAAGGATTAGGCCAAGCACTGAGAGAAGCTGTCAAAAAAAAAAGTTATTTCCACTGGTTTGAACACTTTTCTTCTTTTTTTTCTTTATCTAATGAAATTCTATTTATCCTTTGAAACTCAGCTCCACCTCACTTTCTCTGGAAATCTTTTCTGGTTGCCCTAGTCTAGGTCAGATGTTCCTGACCTAGATAACTAGATAGTTCACTTTACCTTCTAATCATCCCTGTTGGACTATCAGTTCCATGAGGACGTAGATGGCATCTTTCTCTCCACAGACACCCAGTGCCAATCAGAGAGATCGGCAAAGCTTTTCTGTACAGAATCAGATAGTAAAGATTTATTTAGATATTTTGGTCCATACAGTCTCTGCCACAACTACTCTACTCTGTTGCAAGAAACAAACAAATGCAAATACCACAGGTAATAGTCAAATGAATGATTGTGGCTACATTCTAGTAAAATCTTATTTACAAAAACAGGCATGAGCTGGGTTTTTCCTGCCAGCTATAGTTCCTGACTCTGGCTTCCCACAATGCCTGGCACAAAATAGTGGTTCAGAGAAGACTTTGAAAAGTACAGGCTGAGCTGATGGTGGTGTGTGGGAAGGGAGATAAAAGGATATGTTTGAGAACTATTTGGTGATTGATAATTTGTTGATTTTATTTGATGGGTGGGTAAGAAGTAGAGCAGAAATTCAAGTTTGTGATGGAGCCACTGGCCTTAAGGAGGAAATATTTTGTAAAAATAGTGGGACTGGGTATGGTTAGCAGAAGTGGAGAGGAAGAGAAGAGTCACATTTGGAGCATACTGAATATGAGAAATATGTGATATACTTATAAGAGTGGCTCTTAAACTGTGTGTGCAACAGACTCACCTAGAGGGCTTGTGGAAAACAGATCCCAGCCCGGTGCAGTGGCTCACGCCTGTAATCCCAGCACTTTGGGAAGCTGAGGTGGGTGGATCATGAGGTCAGGAGTTCAAGACCAGCCTGGCCAAGATGGTGAGACCCCGTCACTAAAAATACAAAAAATGAGCCAGGCATGGTGGGTGCTTGTACCAGCTACTTGGGAGGCTGAGGCAGAGAACTGCTTGAACCTGGAAGGTGGAGGTTGCAGTGAGCTGAGATCATTCCACCGCACTCCAACCTGGGTGACAGAGCAAGACCACTCCTCAAAAAACAAACAAATAACACTCCTGGGCCTCACACCCAGAGTTTCTGATTCTGAGGTTGGGCTCAAGAATTTGCATTTCTATCATGCTCCCAGATGATGTTGAAGTTGCTGGTCTGGTGACTATCCTCGGAGAAAAACTGACCTAAAGACATATGCCGGGGTTTTTATTTGGGTGTCACCAGTATTGAAAGTAAGTAAAATGGAGAGAGAACCACACAAAATTTTGAGAATGCCATAGTGGCAGTATACATACTACTATTCCTTAAACAAATAATGAAGTCTTTTGAGACTATGGCACAATTTCTTTTATTCTCCCCCTGCCAGAACATTTTCTGTGGAAGGAGCCACGAAGTCAGTCCTGTCCCCATCTCAGCCTTGACTTCTGTAGTGTCTCCGTGGATCTCCTGGTGTGGTGCGCAGCTCATTGGGTTCAGTGCCCCCAGATCTACCTCATATTGCTTTTCCTCTGTCTCTGTGACCTCTCATACAAATGTCTCCCTCGTCTTTGGCCTACATATCTATTTCCAAAATCCGAGCTTTCCTTATATCGGCCCAGTATTCCTGATACATCCCCAGACTCTCCCACTCAGACCAGGAAGGCCACCCTATCTAGGCAGAATCAAAAGGAAAATAGATGTTGATGTTAAACAACTCTATTGCATTTGCTAATAAAAAAAAAAAGGTGGGAAAATATTGGAAAGATATCATCCAACAGGAATATAAGAAGAGGCCTCAAACCTTCTTGCAAATATTTCTACTACTGAAATCAGGGGCATCTCCCAGACCTGCACCTAGACTGCCCTCCCTGTGTCTCTCTTCTACTCTCTGCATTATAGCTGTTATGATTATCAGTATTAACAATTACATTGATAGCCACTATTCGTCGATCCTTGGACTAAATGTTTTGGGTACATTTTCTTATTTCATCCTCACAACTACCACTGCGGTAGTTCTTTGTATCTTCATTTTAGAGCAATACGGAGGCTAATGAACTTACTCAAGATCAAGTAGTTCATGGGCAACAGTGAGAGAGTTTCATCTCCGACTTCACTAAGAGCCTGTCTTCGTGACTGCTCTTCAGCACCCCAGATTTCCTTTCTCCTCCCTGTACTCCTCAAAGGAAAATGCACAGATGCTACATTTTTAAAGACCTTGCTGCTAATCTCTGCATAGATATAGATAGAGTATAACATGCTTAGCAAGGTTGAAAAGATGAGAAACTATTTTAAAGCTCTCAAGATCCTAATCCATAGTAGGATTCAATCTCATAAATATGGAGGTACACTTGGAATTCTCCCCTCATGGTTTATTGCTAAGGAACTCACCAAAACTTCACCACCCCATCCCCACTTCATTTTATTTATTCTTGCCCGAAGGAGAGGAACAGGCTGACTACGTTTAGAAGAGCCCTTTTCTTAGCACTTTGCAAAGAGTCAGGGAAAGGGAAATTGGATTCAGTTGGATGAGGTGCCAGTCGTATCTCTAAGTGGAAATGCCTGGTAATTAAAAGGATCATTCTGAATAACAGAGGCATGCTTATCATAACTATTTAATAGCATTCCATCCCTCCCCACCCAAGACTGAGTGGAACTGGTGCCAGAGGACCTCAGCGGTTACACAGTGTTTGCTCTAGGAAAGCACTAGGCAGAGATGATGACTGCTCACCTGGTATCTGCAGTCCCCTGGCAGTTAGGCAGTCATTGGTGACTTGGTCTGGGCAATGTGCTGTAAAGAGAAGTAATTTGTATCACTCTTAGATAAAGCATTTCAGATCTGGTAGATGACTCTCCAACCATTATTTTTTCCATTGCTTCAGTGACCATAAAAGCCAAGTGTTGTAAGTGGCATTAGCCAGAGATAAAAGCAGCCTGGATCCGTGAGTCACTGCATAGAGGAGAGCTGCCCTGGAGAGTCCCTCAACCTTGGTGGACTTCGTATGAGTGAAAATTTGTTTAGTAAATTTGTTACTATGGATTGTTTTTTGATACAGAATAGCATGGCCTACCTAAACTAATGCAACTGCTCTTATTAATACTAAATTTATTTCCTCTGCTGGGTCAAAGGAAGGTTTCTGTTGGTTCTACAATACATCTTCACTCCCTGTTGAAAGAGATTATAGTTAAATTTAAAGAAGAAAATGAAAACAAAAGGTAAGGAGGAAAATACCAGAAATGCCATTCTGGGGAGAAAATGCTTAATTCATATAGATAAATGTAAATAATATAAGTTTTAAAGGAAAAACTGTACCTTAAGAAAACCATGATGCTGCAGGCTTGGAAATAGTATTCCATGATAGACACCCTAAGGGTTTTATGAAATATTTATGACATTGTTTACTACATGGCTTTCTGATTTCAAAGCCCTGAGGAAGAAGCATGGCAACATTGGAAGAAAGGAAGAAAGCAATCATAATGAAAATTTTGAGAGAGAAAAGTGGCTTGAACATTTGTCACACGTAAAAAGTAAAAGGAAGAACATTTAAACCAGATTTTTTCCATGAAATATACACAGCACAGGCTTTCAAAGAATAAATAAAGGCATGTAAGTTGGGGAGGGTAGTGTGAGGGAGAGTGCATTTGAGCCATCAATCCTGAAGGTGATGGAGATATGAACAACTGTAGTTAAGTGTATATCATAAAGAATGTATTACCATCTCTGTAGCAAAAGACAAATGACCTGATCACCCGTAAGAAATTCAGGAGAATTTGTGGATGAAAAACTTTCCAACCAAAGGGGACAAGGACAAGTAATCCCATATATAAACAGTTGGTAGCGCGATTCTGTTGCATACTTCATCCCTTTTATTTCACTATTCTCCTGTGTGTATGTGTGTGCATGTGCGTGCACATGCATACATGTGTGTACACACACACAAACTCCTGCTGCCATCTGATATAAGGCAACTGATCATTCACAATTAGTAGGTTCCATATGGTAAATAAAAGTTTCAATAGTGGAGTCAAGTAAGGGTCGAAGTCTCTTCTTGCAACCATATTATAGTAAAAACAAGGCTAGTAGATGAAATTTGGTCACAAGTACAAACACTTATTGGCAATCAAGTGAGTAATTTCTTCTGTACCTTCTTAGTGTTTTAATGTCAGCTGTGTGACAAATTTGCTTGAAGCAAATGAACCAATATTCTAGTAGCATAATATAGTGTGGCAGCAAATATACTCAGAATCAGTGGGTGTATAGCAGATTATTTCAAAGTCCGGCTTTTGGCCTCCTTTCAAAAGATATAGGCCAACTGGTCTCTAGATTCTTACACTGTATTCCTACAGTACTTCCATAACTCATATCCTCATATGAGTAACAAAAAAATAATTTCTAATATCCATTATGCTAATCCACAAAGCCTCTGATGTTAATCATACATAAGAATATTAAAGATAAAGATAGCTGGAGAGGATACTTTCAGAAAGTGAGCTTCAGATTAGAAGTTTCAAAGTGTGAGCTCTCCTTGGAGACTGCTCTCTCGGTTAGGCCAACTGATCTCCCTTAGAATGTAGATTAAGTTATCATAAACACATACAGGCATTATATCACACTGCCTATGCTGGAGTGCTGAAGTGTATTCAAAGATAATAAGAGATACAACAAAACAATTCCAATCCATGGAGGTGGCTAAGGGATAGATTTCATTAAAAATATATATGGAGAAAAAGCAACTATCATGCATTAAAATTTTTTTAATGAGCATTTAAACCTCCAACTTCAGAGTTTTCTCAATATTTCTTAAATTCTATTGGCAAATTATACCCCTATTAAAGTTAAGTAGGGGCCTGCAGTTAAGACTTTTTTTTTTCCTATGGAATATAGGTTAAGGGGCTTAAGCTGGCCTTAAGCTATCCACCCAAAGATAAACACCCATCCCTTAACTGCCTTTTGTGAGAGCTTCTCTGTAGTATGGTGGTTTTTCTGTGTGACCTTCAGAGTCAAATTGCCTGACTGGCTTCAAACTCTTGTTCTGTTACTTATTAATAATAACTTTAGGCATATTTATCTATAGCTTATAATTTTAAAATGGAGATAATTCTTATGGATGCTGAAAGAGTAAATAAATTCACATGTGAAGTATTAATATTTATAAGAATCCCTAAAACACAAATGGTATATACCTATTATTATTATATTGATATTATCTTAATATTATTATAACCTTCACTTCCAAATTCTGTGTAGTTCCCTCCACTGCAGATGTGACTGAGAAGTATGGGGAGAATAATGTCCATTTCAGAGGATTCAGTATAGATTAAATAAAACTAGGTACCCGAAGCCCTAGAATACAGTGACCCACTATGTGGGTAACAAAAATGATGAGTAAGGTTTCCTACAAAACTCTTGCTATGTTGTGGTTGTAGTTGCCAAGTTCAGCCGCTGGAAATTCTTCCAGGTATCTCAACCATAGACCCCTCTTTTCTAATTATGATGACTTAGAGAAAAGCACAATAACTCTAAGACCCTGCAGATCTACAGAGATTCTGCCTTAGGAAGTTGAATATCTCCCTCCATTCACTGACCTTGAATGTACCAAAAAAAAAAAACAATGGACAGAGGAGTAGCTCAGGGAATAGTGTGGATCCTGCTCTTTAACATTAAAATAGCAGGAAGTCAGAAATGTAAAAGTTTAAACCCCAAAATGGTACTGACACTTAAGCAGAGCCACATCAATTTCACTTTCATTGAGTGGATTTGAAAAGCTAAACTGATAATCCCCTGAACATTTTCTGTGTGTAGCTCTCTCATTCAGTATGTTTAATCCACTCTCCTAGATCATTATACAAGTGTTTTGTTTTGTGCCATGGGAAATTCTGATCTTAGTTGATGAAGTACTCAGTCACCTATAATCGTGTGAGAGCCACAAATGACGGTAATTGCAATTTATGGAGTAACCTGGAATGAAGAACACAATATGCTGAGTCTGAGAGCTGCGGTAATTGTGTTTTTACTTCAGATCAGCAGAAAAATTTTAAAGGGGAACATCTTTTGTGCATTAGTTCCAATTGCATTTTCTTGATTTTTATTAACTATAGTCATTAAGGAATTGCTGAAGAAAAGATAAGAGCTACACAAATTGACTTAGAGAATCTGCATAGAAAAGAGAGAATAAACAATGCGTAATCAGTAGACAGCTATGGAAGAGGCAAGGAAGGCTTAGTGTAGTGAAAACAAGGCTGAATTTCAGGCACTGAAGAGCTTTGGAGTTGAATAAGGCCACCTCTCAAGAGTTGGATCACCTTGAACTTCTCAATTCTCTCAAGGCCACTTTTTCCTCATCCAATAAAACTTGAGAATTCAAAGAAGTTATCACTAGGATGTCTTTCATCCCTACAATTCTGTCTGTAGAAAATGCAGAAAATTGCTACAGTGTTGCATAAATACATAGGATATATATTATCTGAGGCTGTTGGCAATGAGAGTTCTCTTCTCTGAATGTCCTAAATGGATTTGTTTCTCTTAAGTCTTCATTGTACTTTCTGTGTTGCGCACAGCATCCGTTCTCATCTGTGGCAATTATCTTTTCTCCTATCTCACACTTATCACACTGGAATCCAGCGACCAGTTTGTCTCACTCGCAGCTATTATTAGTTCTTGCAATTCAGGAATCACATCAAACTCCCAGAGTACATAGAAAAGTGCTCAGCATTGAATATGGAATGATAGAGTGAACAACGAGTGAGTCAGTGGATGAATGCATGGCTTAATATCAATGAGGCAGGGAGTAAACAAAGAGACACTGAGCACCAAATAGTTCAAAACAATTCACCGTGAAAACTTACCTTTAAGCTCCTGTTTCATGAGGTTAGATACTGTCAAACATGGTTCTCACAGAACTTGTTCTAGTTGACAGCACTGGCATTCAGTGAAAATTACAGTGGGCTTGAGTATATTTAGAAATAACTGTTTTGCAAGTTTGGTTACCATTAAACAGCCTTTTCAAAACACCTGCCTGAGTAGGAATGGAGTATATATGTTAGCCAAGAATTAATTATTCATCTCAGGAATTGGCATAGTATCTGTTAGCTAAAACCATCTTCCTGTCTACTTACCTTATTGTCTGTTTTTGTAGAGCCCATGGTCTAAGAATGATTTTTATATGTTTGGAGAAAAAGTTCAAAAGAACAATACATGAAAATTATACGAATTTCGAATTTCATTGCCCATCGGTGAAGTTTGATTAGAACACAGCCACGCTCATGTGATTACTATTGTCTGAATGCTTTGATGTAACAAGAGCAGAGTTGAGTAGTCACAAAAGATTGGATAGCCCACAAAGCCTAAAGTATCTACTGTTTAGTCCTATACAGAAAAATTTGCCAAGCCAGGCTATATCTGATGGTCAAAGTTCCTTTCGTATTATCAAAATCAATTTATAAACAGAGATGACTGTGTTTAGAAGAACTGCTTCATCTTTTTTATTATTTACTAATTTTTTGAGACAGGGTCTTGCTCTGTGGCCCAGCCCGGAGTGCAGTGGCATCATCTTGGCTCGCTGCAAACTCTGCCTCCCAGGCTCCAGCGATCCTCCCCGCTCAGCCTCCTGAGTAGCTAGGACTACAGGTGCACAGCACTGTGCCCAGCTATTTTTTTTTTTTTTTTGTAGTTTTTGTAGAGATAAGGTTTCGTCAAGTTGCCCAAGCTGGTCTCGAACTCCTGAGCCTAAGCTATCCACCCATCTTGGTCTCCGAAAGAGCTGGTTTTATAGGCGTAAGCCACCATGCCCAGCCAAATTGCTTCATCTTTTAATGGAAAGGTGAGGTACTTGCAAACATTGGAGAAGGTTTAATGTTACATCTTTGATTTTTTTTTCTTATGGAAGCAAAGAATATGCTAAATTTTTTTCTTTAAAATTTTATGACATTAAACCCAAAACTACTGAGAGCAATTGCTTTTTTAAAATAATACATTCTTATTTAATATATATAAGCTCATTATATATTTACTTGTTCATACCACGTTTTCTTTTAATCCACAGTTACTTACCAAAATTTTTCATACTAACTCAAGCAGAGATCTGATCTTTTTTAAAAAAAAGACATTTGGCTTGAGACAATTTATAAAGTATCATTATGCTTTCTGTGAAGCTGGTGCAATGGGAAAAAAGCAGACAAAAACTATTTCCTAATGATATTAGGTGATTCAAGGAGTTCTCTTAATCCCTTTTTCTCAAATTGTGTCTGGAGGTAAGACATTAGAAAATAATATTAATTAGATTTTTAAAAAATGCATTGGCTAACCCTACCAAATAAAAGGTTATAACTTGGAATACCAGTCACTGGCAAGACAGGTCCAAAAGAGCTGGGAGGTTCTAAATAGGAAAACTACTACTGAAAAAGAAAATTTAATTTAGAACTATTTGATTACTAGACACTTCTACAAATAAGAGCCAGGACAATGTAGTATCAAAGACATAGAGACCATAAAAGCTGAACAAAGACACAAATAAATCACTACCTGCTTTTGTTTTCTTTATGCAAGAAAAAAAATTACTCCGCTCATATTATAGCAATAATTCACTGGATTTGAAACTAGCAATTCGAGAATTTCGCATTTGTTGTTATTTTGTTTTTGTCTTCTTATTTTTTCCCCAGAGTGCCATGTTTCAAAACTGAGGGAAAAAATACCTCTACCAGTTTAATTTCCTGAAAATATTAATTTGTACAATGAGATCAGAGTCCTTTATAACAGTAACCTCCATGAATGATCACACTGTAAAACAATTGTAGTCTGTATATTTAAGAAAATGTTGTCATTGGTAAATGTTTTTCCACATGGGCTAAATTATCTATGTAATGAGCAACCCTGGTGGGAAAGTGAATCTTTCAGCTCCAATTCAATGAGAGGGCGAGTTGTTGTCTTCCTGATTGATGGTGATTAGGCTCTTGGAGCAAATCTGGCTTACATGCTTCTGAACGCCAAATGGCTGAAGGCCACCTCTCTCTACCCTCTTGGCGGGCAGTTATCTTTGAACAACTTGGAAGAAGCCACAGTTCCAGCAGCATGATTCTGGTTCAGTGGCTTAAATTGGCCATTTTCTTCTGTTAGATCATCACCCCTACCCAGGCACTACCTGTTGGTGGCCATAGAATGGTAAATTCAAAAGAAAATCATCACATCGTAATTGCCTCTTTCTTGCCCTCGTATCTGGATGACAGAAAATACTCTTATTATAAAAGTATTTTATTTCTTTAAAAAAGCTATTAAAAATAACATAGCAGCTACAACCTAGCTGTTTCTAAAACATATGCAATAAAAATTCTGACTATTGGCTTCAATAATTACATAAAAGACCAGGCAAATATTTAAATTTAAAAGAAGATTCTATATGCCTATCAATGAAGCACTGGTTATATGTTCTTATCTTAACAGATGGTTCATTTTTTTTGATCATTTATGTTAAGCACTAAATCAAATCAACCTCAAAAAAGTTGTGTGTGTGTTTTTTTTTCCTCAAGTTCCATGCAAGTATAGCCAAGAGTAGTCATTATTTACCTCACATCAACAACTCAGGATAGTGGATTTTTAAAAAATACACATTAAAATTTTAAGTAATCCTAGAATTCTGGAATAATTGAAATAAGATATTCTATATGTATGGTTAAGGAATATTTTTCTCCCACATATTTTTAAAGTAAAAATATTCTCAATTACTGCACATGTGTGTTAATCATACAGTTATTTGGGGCTAACCCAGGGAGTGTCATGCATAAGTGACAGGCACAGGTCATGTCTCAAATCTTTAGCTCTTCAAGTTGTTTGTGGATAATGATACGGTTTTTAATGCTTGAGAATTCTTTCTTTAATCAGGTGCCACTAAAGATAATAATTCTCTTATTAGTTTTCCCATTTTGTAAATGTCAATCATGATAATCTTTGCAAGCGCTTTGGGTTTGTCGTCACAACCTGCTCTGATACGTCATTAATGCATCAAGAATACCTTCAGAATCACCTTCTATTCCCATTCTTCCTTGGGAGGTGAGGATGCTAATCATATCTGTACAGGTGTATTTTTAGAGAGCTGCCAGCAAAATCCTACTGCTCGTTCAAGAACATTATCTGTCTATAATTAATGTTCTGTCTTCTAAAAAATAAGAAACTACTACCTACCTAGTATCCCAGATTTCTCCCAGCAATGAATCCTTAAACACCTGTTTAAGCTTCTGAAAGATCCTTTTTGTTATATCTACAATGAGAATTGCTTTTTTGTTTTGGGTTTTTGTGTTTTGCTGATCGTCATTATTGTTCATTTGTTGAAGCTTCTGGTCTTTTCTCTCTACTCTCTCTCTCTCTCGTTTTATATTGGCCAATTGGTTCAGATTTCATATTTAAATCTTCTATGTGCTGATTTTTAAACGTTTCTCTTCTTTATTCTTTCCAAATTACCAGGTATAATAAGAATTAACAAAATAAATCTGCGTTCACATCAAAGTAACTATAGTTATATGACATCCAATTTAAGTTCACATTGTAAGTTCTTAAGCAATCAAATTTCTGTATATGATTATACACATAGTACAAATGGGAATTTGGAAATCAATGTTAATAATATAATATGAACTCAGAAACTCCTTATAATTAGGAACTATATATTATATCACTGTGAGATTGTTATATCTAGATCCTAATATTAAGATTGTCAATACATAATTCTGAAGGTGGGAATGGACCTGCCTAGAAATATTTCCAGGACAGGAGCATTCCCTTCAGAATGTGGCAACTGTTTTCTCAGGACTTTTTATCTTACCTATAAAGATGCTTACATCTGTTTTTGTCATTAAATTTTTGTTTTGTTTTGTTTCATTTTCTGGTATAAACAAATACATGATAAATGTGGTGATCATCTTCTTGAACAACGTTCTATCTACCTGCTCATACCAACAGAATTAATAGTCTTCTGGGTCATGTCATCCTGTCCCATCATAGAAGAAGAAATGTGGGGGTGGTGTTCCCCAAAAGAAACAGCAGCGTTTGAATCAAGCCCAGCTATTTACCTTACTCTGTGTCACTACAGATACATTTTCAAGGCACTTTTCAGAAATCAGTATATCTTAGGACATCATGCTCTTCTCTATAAATTCTGATGCCAAAATGGAAGAGTTACAGGGTTGCAGGCATATTTGGGAGCAGATGGTAATACCTACTGCTGTGTCCAAATAGGCTGGTAGGCATATTTATCTGATATGTTTTTGAATTATGGTGAGAAGCCAACCATCTCTCTTTATTCACTACCCAGGAACACATGCTTTCAAGTAAAGATACCCAATTCTGTAGAGCCTGCTTGCCAGTTAAAAATAAATAAATAATATACTTTCTGAATTGTTGTATTCTTTTAATTATAATCATTGCAGAAAGAGGATACTTTGTATGATTCTTTTAATGTTTTCTTTTAGAAGTATTTCTTTAAAGCGCTTGTATATAAATAAGACCATTGCATATTAACATCACACACTAATTGGAACAGATTTTCCCCTGAGTTGCTTAAAATATAGACTTTTCAAATCTGCAGTGCTTCCTAACCCTTCAATATAGCTCTCCCAAACTCTAATTAATTCACATTGCAAAAGCAATGAGTTTGATCTCAGCTGTAGATGTCACAGTGACTTATCCTTTCAATGAGCTGATAATTGGTGTCTGGTTAATTCTATTCATAGAAACCATGGGCCATAAAAAAGTAATCCTCACTTCCATTACACAGCATGAAGCTTTCAGTAACACCTATGTTGTTTCCTAGTATGGAATATTTTTATCCTTAAAAACATAACGACAGTTGTAGAAACTCATCCTATAAGCAAATATCTGCTACCTGCCCAATATAAGTCAAGCAGATATTGTTCTCCTACTTTGCATATAGTTATATGGGCTTTGACACTGAAGAAGATGATGTTACTTACCTCCAAAACCTGCAACACACCCAGGCAGGCAGAAGCTAAAGTATCGCTTTGCAAAATAATCTCTAAAGCCTAAGACTGATATAGTCCACAGATACTTATTCAAGACAAAGATGATTAGCAATACACAAGGCAGTTTCATATATTCCATTTTTAATGTGGAATATTTTGACACGTGTGAGAGACACATTATCTCTGTATATATTTATAGATTATGAAATAAGCAAATGAATAATTATGAACCAGTACCCAACTGGAGAACTAGAATATCATCAACATAGCTGTCATGGGCTTGGGTTGCTTCTTCTCTCTCCCATCACCTGTTCCTAATAAATGTGTGCATGGCCTGCTCTGTGTTTATCACTGTATTGTCTTCTTAAAGGTTGTATCATGTTTGTAAACACATGCACAGCTTCATTTTTATTTTTTAAATTTTTATCAAAATATCATTGTACTCACTTGCTTTTCCAGTATATATTGTGTTTCTGAGAATTACCCATTCAGTTTTATCAGACCACATTTTTTCTTTTTCACTGTCACATAAATACTCTGTAATGTGACTATACCACAATGTATGTATTCATTTCTTTATCTAGAGATTTCACAGTTGTTTCCAGAATTTTACTAATATATGCAATACCACTGTGAATATGTTCATGTAATTCTCCTAGTGAACACATGTAAGAGTCTCTCTAGGAACAGAATTGCTGCCTTATAATACATACAAATGATGAATTTTACAAATTGTACCTAATTTTTCCCCAAAATATTATATCCATTTGTATTTTCTCCAATAGCATGTAAGATCCACATAGTTGCCATGAGTTTATATAAGTCATTGAGTACATGATAAACATAATTGTAATGATTATTCTTTTTATCATTAGTAACTTTGCTGATTACATGACAGACACTCAAATTGTAATAATAATAAATGTAAATAATAACTAAAAAGAAATAATAGACCAGGCATGATGGCTCACACCTGTAATCCCAGCACTTTGGGAGGTCGAGGCGGGTGGATCGTTTGATTAGGAGTTTGAGACAAGCCTGGCCAACATGGTGAAACCCCGTCGGTACTAAAAATACAAAAACTAGCCGGTGTGGTGGTGCATGCCTGTAGTCCCACCTACTCGGGCGGCTGAGGCAGGGGAATCACTTGAACCCAGGAGACGGAGGTTGCAGTGAGCAGACATGGCACCGCTGCACTGCAGCCTGGACAGCAACAACAAAAATGATGCTGAAAATAATCTATGGACAAAAGAGGAGTCAAAAATAGGAGGCAAGAGGGCACCCTGGAATTTGGGAGAAAAGAAAGAAATGCAGTTTTTGGAGCAAGAACTATCATTAATGTGTGCAATTTGAGGGAATATATGGTTAATGAGTATTTGCTAATTGTTTATAATTACACAAAATCCATATAAATATATTTACTTTGATTATATATAAATATATTAATATTGTTAAAAAATTAAACTACTTCTAAAAGCCCTTGACCACTGAGTTATCACATCCCAATTCCAGGTCTCTCCCTCGATCTTTTATGATGGTCAGCAAGCATGCCTGCCTGACGATCCAGAGGGAAACATCTTTATTATATTGGGCAGTATACAAACCCAGTGTTCACTCCTTAAGAAAACACCATCTCTGTCTTTCAAGGCTCTTCACTATACAAGCATCCTCGAAAAACAGTTCATAACAAAGACAGGGCTTTTGTTCACAAGATCTGCAGACACACGAGACCCATAAAGAACTGTCTCCCAACAATTTCCTTCAGAGAGGAATTGCAGTTGCTTGCATCAACAGCCATGGTGTGCTACTAACCTGTGGCATCTTTAAAACCTTCCTGCAGTCCTTAGCTCAATTCATGAGTATGGCATTTAGCCCCTGAAAACCTTTGCTTCAGACCCCAATCAGAATCTCCTAATTATAGTGCTGATACTGCATTTGTTTTCAGTACAGTTTTTCTCAAGTCCTTCACCCCCCTGCAGGGATCAAGAAAACATAATGCCTGCTATGCTTGGAAATCAAAGAGCATGACTCTTATGTCTAGGAATCAGCCACTGCTTAGATCCAGCTAACTGTTGCCCTGCATGTATGCAAACCAGGTGTTGCCTTCTATTCTGATGTGTCAAGAGAAGAGAGAAAATCTGTATTTTCATGAGAAAACATCTGATTTTTAAATGTTAATGATTAGTTCAAGCTGATTAATAATATTTTCAGAAATATGAAATGCAACACAGAACCTGGGAAGTAGCGAGGATAAGAGTAATGACTGCAACATTTGGGATGTCCTTGGTGACCTCACTCATCAAAGTGTACCTCACATATCATCTTACAATGAAGGCATCCTTGACATACACTCCTACACCCCAATTATGGCCTCATTCACAAAGCCTCCATAGCATTATATAAACCTCATCTACTTTAGCACATCATATGATAATACTTTTTTGCTAATTTAATTAAAATATGTTTACCGTTCTAGAGGCAATTAAACTGAAACTATTGCAATTAATCTTATGTATCAAACAGAAATCATCTGTATCTTCACCTGATCTTAACAAAGTGATTATTTATTTCCTGTGGGTGTGTACTCAGAAGAGGGATTAATGAGTCATATGGTAGTTCTATTTTTTAATTTATTTTGAAACCTCCATACTGTTTTCCATAATGGCTCTACCAACCTACATTCCCACATACAGTGTATTAAAGACTCTCCAAACCAGGTTTGGTGGCTCTTGTCTATAATCCCAACATTTTAGGAGGCTAAGGCTGGAGGATCACTTGAGGCCAAGAATTCAAGACTTCCTCAGGCCTTGCCTGTCACCAGATATAAATTTTTTAATATATTACAAATGTGTTCATTCCATAGCTCAGTCTGGAGAAAACTGACATTGTAACAATGTAAATACATTTGATTTTTGTATGTTGACTTTGTATTCTGCAACCCTACTTCAAATAGCCTTTTTATAGATTTCTTCGGATTTTCTATGTAGACAGTCACATTGGCTGTGAATAAAGGTCATTTTAATTTTTTCTTTCTATTTATATGCCTTGTATTATAGTTGTGCTGTTGTTGTACAAGCTAAGACTTGCAATATGTTGGGTAGAAGTGGTGAAAACAGACATCTTGCCTTGTTCCTGATTTTAGGAAGGAAACCTTCAGTCTTTAAACATTAAGTGTGAAATTAGCTGTAGGTTGTTTTTTTTTTTTTTAATAAATACCGTTTATTAGCAAGTGTGTTTTTTAGTGCCTATTTTGCTGCAAGTTTTTATCATAAATGGATGTTATCAGTTGTTGGTTGATTTTTCAAATGTTGAGCTAGTTATTCTTGAGAGAATTTCCATTTGGTCATGAAGTATTTACCACATTTTTTCTATTCACTAGATTTAATTTGCTATTCGTTTTTTGAGAATTTGTGCATCTATTATCATGAGAGACATTGGTTTACAGATTTATTTTCCTGTGATGTATTTGCCTGATTTAGGTGTCAGGATAATGCTAGCCTCATAAAGTTTTCCCTCCTCTTCTACTTTTTGTAATAGTTTGTATAGAAATAGTATGTTGTTGTTGTTAAATATTTGATGAAATTCATTAGGGAAACCATCTGGGCCTAAAGTTTTCTCTTTCTTTTATTTTAATGTTTTTATTTCAATAGTTATTGATGTACAGGTGGTTTTTGGTTACATGGATAAGTTATTCAGTGGTGATTTCTGAGATTTTAGTGCACCTGTCACCTGAGCAGTGTACACTGTACCCAAAATATAGTGTTTGATCCTTGAGTTCCTCTCAACCTCCCCCCAACCCTGAATCCCCCAAGTCTGTTACATCATTCTTGTGCCTCTGCATTCTCCTAGGTTAGCTCCCACGTAGAAGTGGAAACATATTATATTTGGATTTCCTTTCCTGAGTTATTTTGCCTAGAATAATCATCTCCAGCTCCATCCAAGCTGTTACAAAATACATTTTTTTGTGCCTTTTTATGGCTGAATAGTATTCCGTGGCATATATATATATATATATAAAATATATATATTAAAAATACTACTTTACATATATATATATGTGCCATGGAATACTACTTTTCATATATATATTTTATATATATATATAAAAATACTACATATATATTTTGTATATATAAATATTTTATATATAATATATGTAGTATTTTTATATATTATATATATAAAAATACTACTTATATATAATATATAAATACATAATATACATATAAAATATGTATATATTATATATAATACATATATTATAATATAAAATAATATAATTTATATAATACAAAATATGTATATAATTTATTATATGTATATTTAATATACAATATATATGTTATATATATTTATTATATATAATATATATTAAATGTATATAATATATTTATATAGAATATATATGAAATAAATATATATTTATATTTTTTATATATATAAATGTACAAAATAAATATATATAAATGTATATATAAAATATTATATATATAATATATAAATTCATATATATATTATATATATAAGAACTTATCCTTGTAACCAAATGTATATATATACACATATATATATTCTTTATCCATTAATTGGTTGATGGACATTAGGCTGGATCCATACCTTTGCAATTGAGAATTGTGGCTGCTATAAATATACATGTGCGTGTGTCTTTTTCACATAATAACTTTTTAATGTTTTCTTTGCTTGAAGACTTCAACTTCAAAATCAATTCATTTAATTAACATAGGACTATTCAGGTGACTATTTCCTCTTGAGTGAGCCTTGGTACTTTATTTCTTAAAAAGAATTATTCCATTTCATCTAAGTTGTTAAACTTATATTAATTAAGTTGAGCTTAATATTCTCTTATTACATTTTTAATATCTGTATTGAGGTCATGTATCCCTTCTCACTTTTAATGTTGTGACTTTTTTTCTTTTATTTTTTCTACTTGATCACTCTGGCTAGATGTTTATCAGTAAGTGCTTTGGTTTCTTTGATTTCTGTATTGTATTTCTGTTTTTCATATTGTTTGTGTCTACTCTTTATTATTTTCTTCCTTCTGCTTGCTATTCTGTTTCTAGTTTCTTAAACAGAAGGTTAGATCATTAATTTGAGAACTTTTTCTTTTCTACTAGAAGCAGTTAATGCTATAAATTTCCCTCTATATGCCTGTTTAGCTACACCCCTCCCCAAATTTTGACAGGTTGTGTTTTTATTTTTATACGGTTTAAAATGCTTATCATTTCCTACATGACTTCCTTTTTTACCCATTAATTACTTAGAAATTTCTGTGTTATTTAATTTCCAGATATTGGGGGATTTTCTAGATTGTTTATTACTAACGTCTGCTTGTATATGTTATAGTCAGAAAACATTATTTACATAATTTCAATTCTCCTAAATTTTTTAAGACTTGTTTTATGGCCTGGAACATGGTATATCATGGGGAATATTTCTTGTGCGTTTGAGTCAACTATGTAGTGTACTGTTATTGGAAAGAGGATTCTATTAACACCAATTAGGTCAAGTTGACTACTGGTGTTATTCATATTTCCTGTGTCTTTACTGATTTTCTGTCTAATTGTTTCACCAATTGCTGAGTAAAGAATGTTGAAACCTCTAACTATAATTATGGATTTACTTAATATTCTTTTTTATTCTATTCACTTTTATTTCAAGTATTTTGAAGTTCTGTTGTTAGGTGTATATATATATATATATATATATATATATATATATATATATTTAAGATTGTTAATGTTTTCTGGGTTGATTGGCCCATTTATCACTATGCAGTGTCCCTCCATATCCCTGTTCTGAAGTCTACTTTTATTTTAATATAGCCATTTCTACTTTTTTTTTATTGGTGTTTGCACTTTCCTTTGTACTGCATTGGTGTTTTTTTGTACTTTTAATTTTAATCTAGCTATATCTTTGTATTTATAGTGGGTTTCTTGTCAATAGCGTATAATAGAGTATTAGGTTTTAAAAAATAAAATCTGAAAATTTCTGTATTTTAATTGGTGTGTTTAGAACATTTACACTTGATGAAATTATTGATATGGTTGATTATCATAATAAGTTTTTATTTGCCTTTCTAAATTTCTACACTATTAATCATTTTTATATTTAAAGCACATTGCAGATAACACAAACACAATAGATGTTTATTAAGTTTGTATTTCTTAAATGATAGTGGTTTCAGATCCATTATCTTTTTCTCTCTACTGTGGACTTGTTCTAAATAGAGTGTCTCTAATATTTTCAAGTAATAACTTTTTCATATAAGTGAATAGAAAGACTATTACACTTAATTTGTAAATCACATTATTTATTTACTTTATGAATATGCTTCACTTGTCTATGAAGAATAAGAGTAATATAGTAGCTATTCCTCAATCTGTGAATATTCAGTTATTTACCATTAATATATTTACTGCATGTGATATTTATAACAATAATAAGTCAGTTGAAGAAGGAAAAAAAAGCATACATTTATAAATACCTTGGTATAGAAATCAGTAGCAGGATACAGTCCTGAATGAAGAATCACTGATTCAATATCTGTGTCTACTTAGTTTCCAATAGTATTCCAGTAGTATAAACTTTAGTTTCCATTACAGAACTTTGCCCTATAATAGATAATACTCTTAACATTTGAAAATGGTACATTATCTCTAAGAAGAGGACATGATAGCAAGTTAACATTAGCATGTTTGTAACAATAGTGAACCTAGTGTTTTATTATAATCAGAAACACTGTCAACCTTCTCCATGTCAAATAAAAGTTTAAGAGTGAGTCTCCTAAAGTGACATGGCTTTGTAACTGGAGAAAAACCCCAAAGATAAACTGAGAGAAAAGAAAATGGCAGAGACACTTAGTAACCATTGTATAATCCTGGCAGATAGAAGGTAACATTAGTGAGATAGAAATTTTTTGTTAATTTAGGTTCTCAAGGGGTCTTATTCCTACACTCAACAAAAAACCCAGTTGAGTTTTAAGTATGATGGTAATAATACCTAGATGAAACCTGAGAGTAAACAGTATCCCATTTGCCCCAACCTGAAAGTGCAATTCTTCAGTGGAGTACAGACTTTACTATATTGGCTGGTTCCATTAGGTTTTGTTTAGTTTCCTTGTGATTGGGAATTTTTGCAAATGTAGTACTTGTTACAGGAAGATATATGTCTGAATTATTCTCTGTGACTAGTCACTTACCATTCCACATATACTTACTGAGTGTGTTAGGCACTGTCCAAAGTGCTGAATAGGCTTAGTGCTATGAAAAGCAGTTTTAAGAGTTGATACTGGAAGTGGGGACTATCATTAATTGCAGTTGGACAAATGGCCATACTGAAGCTACCTAGAATTCCTATAAGCCTACTGAAGTCTTGGGAAACAGTTTGCAATACTATGTATTTTTTAAAGGATTAAAACTTTAATAAGAACCAGAGGCATAAGGTGATTAGAGATTTACAGAAACATACAATTCCAGAAAAATATGTAGCTATCTAAATAAATTTTTTAACCTGTCAGCATTGTCAATGGAGTAAGATATCATTGAGATGTCATTAAGAGTTATTTCAAGAGTGCAGCAACTCAGCTAAAGAGGATGCAACTTGAAATCACTGATATTTTAAGTAAGGACATGGTCTTTGTTCAAGAGTCATCATTAGTTTTGCCTCACTTAGGAAGATGAAAATGTTTTTCAAGTTTGTTTGAAAGTGCCAGGCTGCCAACTGTTATTGTTATCTGAAGTTGCTGCCCTTCATCCAAAAATAGGCTTATAAAAATTGCAATTACAGCCACTGGGGACCTAATAACACTGACATCTTCACTACTCAATCTGTGGAAATACTGGGATGATTATAAATATATAATATCTAAGAAGCCATTACCCATGTGTTACAATCTCAGAATGATGTTCTGATTAAAGAAACACAGCTCACAACAAAAAATCAATTCAATAATCTTCAACCATCAAAAAATAATAAATCCTGTCATTTGCACCAATACAGATGAAACTGGAGATCATTACATTGAGTGAAATTAAGTCAGGCACAGACAGACAAATATTGCATGTTTTCATTTATATGTGGGGGCTAAAAAATGTATCTTATAGAGTTAGAGAGTAGAATAATTGTTTCCAGAGGCTGGGAAGGGTATGGAGGGCCAGGGGGATGAAGAGAGGTAGGTTAATGGGTATAAACATACATTTAGAGAGAAGAGATTCTAGTGTTCAATAGCACAGTAAGGTGACTATAGTTAACAACAATATATTGTATAATTCAAAATAGCTAGAAGATAATATTTAAAATGCTCCCGATGCAAAGAAATAAATGTTCAATGTGATGAATATCCTAACTGTCTGAATTTGATCATTATACACATATGCATGTATCTAAATATCTCGTATACCCCATAAATATGTACAAACATTATATATCAACAAAAAAAAACTGGAAAATTTTCAAAATAAACTTCTCTCTTTTCATTTTTCAAACACAGTGAAAAGAGTAAATATGGCATAGCATCACTACTTGATTTCTCTTTCACTTTTCCCACATATTATAGATGTTTCCTTATTTCTTACTTTGGAAACCTCCACAAAACTATTTTCCTGGCCCAGACAAGTATGTTCACATTACCCTTCTAACTGGACCCTTTGTACTTACACTCCATTGTAAAATCTCAAAATCATCAGTCAAGAAAAATGGTAGAGGAGAACCTAAATTGGTAGGCAGGATTCTATTTAGAATAAATAGGGGAACGTTTAGGAATCTTAATAGAAGAGTGATAGTTTTGCTACATGGAATCAATCTGTAGGCCTTTGCACAGTAAGAGTAAGTAGAGTAATAAAGAAGCTTCATGAGCATTTATTCTAACTCATGAATGATAAGCTTTTGTCAGAAAGGTTAAATAGTCTGCCCCAGATCAAATATTAATATTCATACTGCATCTGGGGAGCAATTGTCCCAGCTGCATACTCATTATTTGAGCACTGTGCCCATAGCAGAAGTCAGCAAACTATAGACCTTGGACCAAATCTGGCCCACTGCCTGTTTTTGCCAATAATGTACTATTGGAATACAACCAAACTCATTTGGTTACCTATTATTTGTGAGTATGGCTCACATAGCCTAAAATATTTATTATCTAGACATTTGCAGAAGGCCCTCTTCAAAAGTAAGATAGCTGTCAACTTGTGTCAAGTTCTTCAGTGCAAGAATACACCTTACCTACACCTCACCCAACACACACACTTAAACACAGCCACATTAAAGGGTTTTGTTGACTCTTCTAGTAAGTCACAAATTATTTGAGAAAGACCTTCTTTTTAATAGGGGGTAAAAATAGAAGTAATGTTGAGTGAAAAACCTCTGTAGTTCCTTCAAAATAGCTCACATTTATTGAGTGCTTATCATTGTCCTAGCACAGTCGTAGGTGTTTTACAATATTTACTCATTTAATACTCACAGAAAAATCTGTAATTATCTATTATAATATATTGAGGAAACAGAGAATACAGACATTAAATAACTTGCTGAACAACAGCTATGAAGTGGCAGAGTCAGGTTTCAAATCCAGACACTGATTCCAGAGCCCACAGGCCTAAGTTCTTTCAGGATCTCAACAAATACTAAGAAAACCTTTGTCTTCTGCAATCTCAGCAAGCTAGGCAAGAATATCCAGAGCTAATTTGGAGTAGTCTGTGTTAATGCTTGGAAAGTGTAAAGTTCCTTTCAAGCATGTATTCAACAAATACTGATTGACCATCTACTACAAGCCAGACTTCATTTTATAAGCTCAGGATGATCCCTTCCTTGACAGCATTTAAAATTTAGCAAAACTTTCTTTTCTGGTAGGTTCAAGGGAAGAATGAGGACACAAGATTAAAGAGTTTAGGGCTCTGGTCGAGCACGGTGGGTGACACCTCTAATCCCAGCACTCTGGGAGGCTGAGGTGAGCAGATCACTTGAGGTCAAGAGTTTGACACCAGCCTGAACAAGTTGGCGAAATGCTGTGTCTACTAAAAGCACAAAAATTAGCCAGGCTTAGTGGCGCACACTTGTAATCCCAGCTACTTGGGAGGCTGAGGCAGGAGAATCTCTTGAATCTGGAAGGTGGAGGTTGCAGTGAGCTAAGGCCACTGCACTCCAGCCTGGGCAACAGAGTGAGATTCTGTCTCAAAAAAAGAAAAACAAAAGAGTTTAGGGCTCTGGTAAAAAAAAACAAGATTATTATGTTCTATTGGACATTGAGTGATTGTGCTGAGTGAAGAGCAGGCATATTGTGAAAATGAAAGGAATATGGATTTTAAAGCCAGAAAATAATGAATTTGAATTTCAAACTTAACTTTGGAAAAGTTACCACAAACTCCCTGAGCCTCACCTTTCTTATTTTGGTAGTTTGGGATATTCACTTCCCCATATTTTCCATAAGTTAAGTGAGATTCTTTATGATGAACTCTAGCACAATTGATCTGGCACTCAGCATTCTCTGTATTTTCCTTGAAAACACTTCTGTGTTTCTCATATTTCAATCCTGGCTCTTAGTTCTTTTTCCTCCTTGACATACCACCCACATTTCTTTATGGAAAGACATTACCCCTCAGTATGCAGGAGTACAGTGGCTGCCTTCAGGACCTTATCACAGTTTTTCTCATTCTCGAACTTATTGGCAAACCATTGAAAAATGGTCACACGTGGGTAATATGTATAATTATAAGTTTATTATTTGTGATTTATCTTCTCTATTACGTTCATCTATGCATATTCTATTTCTGATTATAAAAATACCAACTCTTTAAGGTCAAGGACCAAATCTCTGCTTTAGTAACTGGGTCAATTTGTAGGTATTTTGCATATTTACAGTAATAAAATATTTCAGACTCAATTGAAAGGGACACAAACTCACTAAGTTTACCTTAAATAATGTTGGAAAAACAACAGAGAGAAAAATAGCCAACTCAGAGACAATGGAAATGTTTTTTGTTTTGTTTTTGCTTTTCTAGGAGTAGGAATTACAGCTTGGACACAATTAGGAAAATTCAATTTGTATGTGTCACTGTGTGTATCACTTCAGCCATAATGACTATTTCATTATTTCTCTTTTCTTCTCTTCCCCATGACATCTATATTCTTCAGATTTTGCTTTCCCATAGAACCTGCACACTATCACTCCTTTGTATCTCTGTTTCAGCTTGCTGTGGTCAATTTTTTTGTTTTACTGGCCCAGTTCCCCAGAAGTCTGTGACTCACCTAACCAGTCATCTGTGACTCACCTAACCAGTTATCTTTGTTCACATTTGGAAAAAGCACTTGCCCAAAGCCACACCAGATGCTCTTATCCAGCCCAAATATTATCTGCTTAAAATAGATGTGCACTGTTAGTCATTTCAAATGTGACCAAGGGAATGGCATTCTGATGAACAGAATTCAGCCACCTGTATTTCCCAGGAACAATTTAAGCCCACTTTCCACAGCTAGAGGGAGGGGTGAGAACGAGATGGTTGTGGCAACATGGTTGAAAAGGTAGCCAAGAATTTAGAATCCATTCTGGGGCTTATAATGGCTTATAAAGGTGATAAAAATCCAGTGCAGGAAACAGGCAAATCAATATATGAAGGGTGATGTGAGACAGGAATCAGTCTTTAGGCTCTTAGCCGTCTTAAGAGGAGCAGCTTTTTTCTTTCTTTCCCCTAGTAACTATCCCAAAGTGTGGCACCTGATAGGCTATCCCTATTTTAATATGTAATGAACAGCATGGGTTTTAGGTTAAACGAAACATCTCCATATCAAAACCGCAATTATGATGCTTCTCATTCTGTATTAGTCTCAGTAGAGGTTCTGTAGTCTATACCCATAGATTTAGAATATTTTCATATGTCATCTTCAGTGAAAAATGTGCATAGAGGTCACACTTCAATCCATTTGGTGCTGTTCTAGAGCGATCCTTAGTTATAAAGAAAACTTAAGTCCCAGTTATGTGAGTTAGTTAATCATTAACATCATTACCTTGAAAATTTATTCAGTTTCTTGTATATCAGCAAGTTATATGTGTAAGTTGCCCTTGTATTCATTTTTGTAAGGCTAGTCCAAAATGTTTTCACTGGTTTAGAAAGCAAACCCACAAGCATCTGCTAAAAAGTGAGCAGTTTATAGTTGGAATCAAGTAACTGACAATCCTTTCTGGGGGCAATTTCATCCTGAGCAGAAGACCTCTCTAGATTCAAGAGGTTTGAATGAATTTAGAACTTGGAAAGGTCTGGTAGTCCACAATATATAAAATATTTAAAACTTTTGGACTTTATATCTTACAGCAATGCAGGAAAGAGATGCATTTGACCTTAAATCCCTGTATATGGCAATGAGGCAGCAAACAGACAATTAAGCAGAAAAATCTGAAGGCCAAATGTCAAAAATAAGAGCATTAACCCTGAGTTGTGACATTTTTAAAATGTCCTTGGCTCACAATGAAGTGTAAGTGCTAATGTGACCATTTATTTGTCTACTTATAAGGGGGAAAAAAGCCCCGAGTTTCTAAAGTGTTTGGAAATGAATCTTACTCTTCCTGAAAAAATAACAAGGAGCTGTTATTTGAAACCTACGGGTCAAAAATAAGAAATGTCCATTAGTACCCATCAAAACTTACATATGCACTATTCATGTCTTGAAGGAAGAATTTGCCTACTGTATTTTTTCCTTGGCAAAAACTAACATTTTCTCTGATAGAGAAGTAAATAATTATTACAGAATGTTCACACTTCATGGTACAAGTAGAATATTTATTACAGGAATCCTAAATATGTAGTTATAAAATAATTTAAAAGGTGATGTGTACTTGTGTCCATCTTTCTTCTCAGCCTTGATCTTTTTATCACAATGCCATTAAAATGAGAGAAAGAGAAGTCATGTTCAGTGTTGACCCCCAAAATCACTAAATATATATTTATCAGGCTTGTAAGCAGTCACAAAAGAAGACTTCTAATGAAATAACTATAAAATTAGAGAATTATACATTTTAATCAATATCTCCTTTTGTGCTTGACTATAGAGCAGCAAAGAAAACCATTTTAAAGGAATCTTTTCAGGGAAAAATAATCATTCCCTTTCTGTGCTAAAAATGGTTGATTAAAAGTGTCCTTCATTTTACAGTCTTAAAAATACATATGAGTTAGTGGCTAGGAAATACTTAAGTGTTAGAGAAAGTACAATGTTGATATTTTGATAACTGTAGAGGTCTGTTTGGATGGCTCTTTTGATGTGAGATCAGAACAACAGTCCTTGAGCTATGAAGCCATCTACTCTTGCTCTTACGTCAAGTGTACTTCTCCAAGCACACTGCCCACATTTTGCTCTAGTGTGTGTCATTTGAAGTACACTCTGACTACCATTGTTAGTGACAAAGGCCAGTATATTACCTCTGCTTAAAAATAACACTCAGATCCTGTTCATTTACAGTCCTCGAAATTTTCTAGATGCTATATACATTGACTTTGGCTCCCAGACGTGTGTGTCAATGGGAACCTTTTTTTGTTATTATACTTTAAGTTCTGGGATACAAGTGCAGAACAACAGGTTTGTTAAATAGGTATACACGTGCCATGGTGGTTTGCTGTACCCATCAACCCATCCTGTATATTAGGTCTTTCTCCTAATGCTATCCCTCCCCTATGCCCCCACTCCCTGACAGGCCCCAATGTATGATGTTTCCTCCCTGTGCCCATGTGTCCTCATTGTTCAGCTCCCACTTGTGAGTGAGAACATGTGGTGTTTGGTTTTATGTTCCTGCATTAGTTTGCTGAGAATGATGCTTTCCAGCTTCATCCATGTCCCCGCAAAGGACATGACCTCATCCTTTTTTGTGGGTGCATATTATTCTATGTTGTATATGTGCCACATTTTCTTTATCCAGTCTATCATTGATGGGCATTTGGATTGGTTCCAAGTCTTTACTATTGTAAGTAGCACTGCAATAAACATATGTGCGCCTTTATAGTAGAATGATTTATAATCCTTTGGGTATGTACCCAGTAATGGGATTGCTGGGTCAAATGGTATTTCTGGTTCTAGATCCTTGAGGAATTGACACATTGTCTTCCACAATTGTTTTTTCTAATTTACACTCCCACCAACAGTGTAAAAGTGTTCCTATTTCTCCACATCCTCTCCAGCACATGTCGTTTCCTGACTTTTTAATGATCACTGTTCTAATTGGCATGAGATGGTATCTCACGGTGATTTTGATTTGGAGTTCTCTAATGATCAGTGATGATGAGCTTTTTTTCATATGTTTTTTGGCCACATAAATGTCTTCTTTTGAGAAGTGTCTGTTCATATCTGTAGGTTGTTTGTACACTCTGATGAGAGTTTCTCTTGCTGTGCAAAAGCTCTTTAGTTTAATTAGATCCCATTTGTCAGTTTTGGCTTTTGTTGTCATTGCTTTTAGTGTTTTAGTCATGAAGTATTTGCTCCATGCCTATGTCCTGAATGGTATTGCCTGGGTTTTCTCCTGGGGTTTTTATGATTTTAAGTCCTACATTTAGGTCTTTAATCCATCTTGGGTTAATTTTTGTATCAGGTGAAGGAAGGGGTCCAGGTTCAGTTTCCTGCACGTGGCCAGCCAGTTTTCCCAGTGCCATTTATTAAATAGGAAATAATTTCCCCATTGCTTGTTTTTGTCAGGTTTGCCAAGATCAGGTGATTGTAGATGTATGGCATTATTTCTGAGGCCTCTGTACTGTTCCATTGGTCTATATATCTGTTTTTGTACCAGTACCATGCCGTTTTGGTTACTGTAGTCTTGTAGTATAGTTTGAAGTCAGGTAACATGATGCCTCCAGCTTTGTTTTTGTTTGTTTGTTTGTTTTTACTTAGGATTGTCTTGGCTATATGGGCTATTTTTGTTCCATATGAAATTTAAAGTTGTTTTCACTAATTCTGTGAAGAAATTCAATGGTAGCTTAATGGGGATAGCATTGAATCTATAAATTACTTTGGGCAGTATGGCCATTTTCACGATATTGACTCTGCCTATCCATGAGCATGGGATGATTTTCCATTTTTTTGTGTCCTCTCTTATTTCTTTCAGCAGTGGTTTGTAGTTCTTCTTGAAGAGGTCCTTCACATCCCTTGTAAGTTGTATTCCTAGGTATTTTATTCTCTTTGTAGCAGTTGTGAATGGGAGTTCACTCATGATTTGGCTCTGTGTCTATTATTGGTGTATAGGAATGCTTGTGATTTTTGCATGTTGTATTTGTATCCTGAGACTTTGTTGAAGTTGTTTATCAGCTTAAGGAGATTTTGGGCTGAGACGATGGGGTTTTCTAAATATAAAATCATGTCATTTGCAAATAGAGACAATTTGACTTCCTTTCCTCCTATTTGAATACCATTTACTTCTTTTTCTTGCCTGATTGCCCTGGCCAGAAATTCCAATAGTATGCTGAATAGGAGTGCTGAGAAAGGGCATCCTTGTCTTGTGCTGTTTGTCAAAGGGAACGTTCCCAGTTTTTGCCCATTCAGTATGATATTGGCTGTGGATTTGTCATAAATAGCTGTTATGACTTTGAGATATGTTCCATCAATACCTAGTTTATTGAGAATTTTTAGCATGAAGGGCTGTTGAATTTTATCAAAGGCCTTTTCTGCATCTATTGAGATAATCATGTGGTTTTTGTTATTGGTTCTGTTTGTGTGATGGATTATGTTTATTGATTTGCATATGTTGAACCAGCCTTGCATCCCAGAGATGAAGCTGACTTGATTGTGGTGGATAAGCTTTGTGATGTGCTGCTGGATTCAGTTTGCCAGTATTTTATTGAGAATTTTTGCATTGACGTTCATCAGGAATATTGACCTAAAATTTTCTCTTTTTGTTGTGTCTCTGCCAGGTTTTGGTATTAGGATGCTGCTGGCCTGATAAAATGAGTTAATGAGGAGTCCCTCTTTTTCTATTGTTTGGAATAGTTTCAGTAGGAATGGCTCCTTTTAGTACCTCTGGTAGAAATCAGCTGTGAATCTGTCTGGTCCTGGTTTTTTTTTTTTTTTTTTTTTTTGGTTGGTAGACTATTAATTACTGCCTCGATTTCAGAACTTGTTATTGGTGTATTCAGGTATTCAACTGAGACCCATCTCAGATGCAAAGACATGCATAGGCTCAAAATAAAGGAATGGGGGAATATTTATCAAGTAAATGGAAAGCAAAAACAAAAAAAGAAAAGAAAAAAGCAGGGGTTGCAATCTTAGTCTCTGATAAAACAGACTTTAAACCAACAAAGATCAAAAAAGACAAAGAAGGGCTTTACCTAATGATAAAGGGATCAATGCACAAGGAGAGCTTACTATCCTAAATATGAATATATATGCACCCAATACAGGATCACCCAGATTCCTAAAGCAAATTCTTAGATATCTATAAAGAGACTTAGACTCCCAAACAATAATAGTGGGAGACTTTAACACTCCACTATCAATATTAGACAGATCAATGAGACAGAAAACTAACAAGGATATTCAGGACTTGAACTCAGCTCTGGACCATACAGACCTAATAGACATTTACAGATCTATCCACCCCAAATCAACAGACTATACATTCTTCTCAGCACGTTGCACTTATTCTAAAATTGACCACATAGTTGGAAGTAAAATACTCTTCAGCAAAAGCCAAAGAACGGAAATCATAACAAACAGTCTCTCAGACCACAGTGCAATCAAATTAGAACTCAGGATTAAGAAACTCACTCAGAACTACACAACTACTTGGAAACTGAACAACCTGCTCCTGAGTGGCTACTGGGTAAATAATGAAATTAAGGCAGAAATAAGTTATCTGAAACCAATGAGAACAAAGATTCAACATACCAGAATCTCTGATGCACAGCTAAAGCAATGTTTAGAGGGACATTTATAGCACTAAACGCCCACAGTAAAAAGTAGGAAAGATCTAAAATCGACATCCTAGCATCACAATTAAAAGAACTAGAGAAGCAAGATAAAACAAATTCAAAAGCTAGCAGAGGACAAGAAATAACTAATATCAGAGCAGAACTGAAGGGACAGAGACACAAAAAAATCTTCAAAAAATGAATGAATCCAGGAGTTGGTTTTTTTTTTTAAAGATTAACAAAATAGGCTGCTTGCCAGATTAATAAAGAATAAAAGAGAGGAGAATCAAACAGACACAATAAAAATGACAAAGGAGATACCACCACTGATTCCACAGAAATACAAACTACCATCAGAGAATACTATAAACACCTCTATGTAAATAAACTAGAAAATCTAGAAGAAATGGATAAATTCCTGGACACATACACCCTTCCAAGGGAATGCTTTCTTTTTGAAACAATGTAGTACAGAGTGTAGAATCCCACTTCTTGTTGAGTAAGAGAGAACCAGAAAAGGGATAGAGCTTTGTGATTAAGTGGGATGCTCTGGAGTCAGACTGCAGGAGTTGCATGCTATCTTTACTGCCTATGTCTGTGTACTCTTGGGAATTACCTAACCCTATTTGTATATTATTTTACCAATCTCTAAAAAGAGGTTAATAGGATATCTTTTCTAAAGTTGTGAAGGGAGGGTCTATTCAAGTAAAGTACTTCAAACAATATGTGGCATATAGTAGTAGCAATCTTCTTTTATAATAAATCATTATTCACATACAGCTTTTCATCACCTTGTTGAGCATAATGATTTTAAATTACTTTTGCATGTATTTTGAAAGATTTAAAATCTCATTCTAGACTAGACTGGCAATATGGTAAAATGGGAAAGAAAACCTCTGCGGAGTCAAATATATTTAGTCATCTCTTACACCATGTGTGAACTCTGATTAAGTTGTATAAACTCTCTAGGCATCAGCTTTCTATTCTTTAAAGTGGGAGACATAAATTGAGAAGCAAGTAATATAATGCATTCAGGGATCTAATACAGTAATAGATGCTCAATAGATAATAACTATAGATTATGATTTAACTAAATTATATTAAATCCAGAATTCTACATGATCAGACAAAATACCAATAACTGAATTGAGAATGTTCCAGAAGTCATTGAACATTTAATATTGCATTGGTAATGTCATCAAGCATACTGTATACACCTAAATATTAAACATCATTAGAACCTAAGGGCACTCTTATTCCAGCAACACATCATTACCAATGTATTAATCGGGTACACTCATTAACTGGATTAAATCCTAGCTCTTTTTAATCTACCTTTGTCATGGCCACAGCATATGAGCTGAATTTTGATGTGAGAAATGTGATACTCCCTAAAGTACATAAGTGCATTCATATTGTGATCCTCTGTGTCCTGATCCCCTCCCCAAAGTGTTTCCCTCAGCTGTCAAGAGCTGCCAGCCAAAGGTTATGTCACCTCCCAGGGGAGATCTGTGACAGATAACTAGCTAATTCAGGGACTCAGAGGCCCCACTCTAATTGTAAACTAGTACCATCACTATGGAGAATAGTAAGAAGGATCTTCAAACAACTACAAATACAACTACATATTGTCCAGCAGTCTCACTACTGGAAATCTATCCAAAGCAAAGGAAATCATTATATCCATGAGACATCTGCATCTCAGGTCTACTGTAGCACTATTCACAATAGCCAAGATATGGAGTCAATCTAGGTGTTTAACAACAGATAAATAGATAAAGAAAATGTGAGACATATACACAATGGAATATTATTCAGCCATAAAAATGAATAAAATCATGTCATTTATGGCAACATAGATGGCACTGAAGGATGTTAAATGAAATACACCAGGAACAAAAAGTTAAACATGCATGTTCTCACCCATATGTAGAAGCTGAAAAAAGTTGAACTAATAGAAGTGAACAGTAGAACAGAGGATATTAGAGGCTGGGAAGAGTAGGGGAAAAGGAGGAATAATGAGAGATTTATTAAAGGATACAAAATTACATCTAGATAGGAAGAATAAGTTCTAGTGTTCTAGGATGACCATAGTTACCAGTAGTATATAGTTTCAAATAACTCGAAGGGGAATACTGAACATTACCAACACAAAGAAATGATTAATATTTGAAATGATGGATATACTAATTATTACCCTGATCTGATCACTATACATCATAAGTATTGAAATATGCTAGTTACCCTGATCTCATCAGTATACATTGAGTATTCAAACTATTGTACTCTATAAATATGTACAATTATTATTTTTCAAATACAAATAAATAAATAAAGGCCCATCCCACTGCCCAATTTTTTCGCACAATTCTGAAGGGCCATTCCAGCTCCAGAGCTCACTGTAAAATCCACTGGGTCCTCTGCTGTAACTATATTGCTTCTTCCTTTGTCATCCATACTTTCCTGCAGGTGTATCTCCTGAGAACACTCCCAAATAAATAAACCTTCTAAACACAACTGCTTTCCCAGAGACTACTTCTGGATAACACAATCTAAGTCTTCTCCTAGTCTGAAAGGTTTTATAATAAAAAAGTGGAAAATGAGCCAAATATTTCTTCTTATCTATCATGGCACAGCAAGCAATGGATGAATTCAAAGTGGAGCTGTTTTAAGAACTTGGTCAGCCCTTTGGAAGCCACAGTATGCCTTATAACAGACAAATGAAAGCACACCCACATTCAACATTAATTATTTACTGCAAACTTCTGGAAGTCAATGTTATAATTTTGCTTTTGAAATTATTTAACTATGATATAATTAATGATGGGCTATGATTTTTCAGCATTCGGAAAACTCAAAAATTCTTGCAAAGTGGGAAAATGTATCCACCAAACTGTTTTCAAATTTAATAAAACTTTTATGAATACTAAATTTAATAATTAATGAAGTTGACATAATGTTATGTCTTGCAGACATTTAATTAAACATTTATTCATTTTGATTTTGTGGGTTCTTTTTTGTATTCCAAAGCTGATAAATTTAATTTCAAGGACTCAAATGTTACATGAAGGTCTTAGAGTATCTCACAAGCCATTGAAAATGTCAAGTCCCTTGAAAATATCTGTATAGAAATCTAGCATACATTTACAAAATACAAAGCATAAACTTTCCCTTTTTCTTATTAACTCTTATTTCTAGGCTATGGTTGGGTAGATAAACCCTCAATGTATTCAATGTAAATAGATGTTTATTCAGAGCTCACTCAAGTTTGAGAGACAGGAGAAAATGTACACAGAGGGACTATTTGAGTACAAAACTAATTCAGGTTAAGCTGGGATCATTCCCTTTCACATTTCCAAGGAAATGTTCCATATCCTTCATCTTTATCTTGTGTCGGTAGATATAGCTGTGTTTTTAACTGTGGCCCATCATATGTGACTAGTTCTCTCTCATCCAGTAAAGTAATATTTCACATGGCTCTCCCAACCAGGGTACATTAAACTGTAAGTATACATATTTAGTCACAAATCTTTGCATGATACTATCCACTATTAGTTACAGAAAACTGACTCTTTACATCAATTTTTCTGGATCTCTGTAAACATAAAAAAGGAATAATAGATGCTGGCATATATAGGTATTTTAATCAAGATGAACCAATCACATCTTACCTTCATTCATTATATTGTTTAACCATAAAAATCACCAAAGTTAGCAATGGAAAAGACTTACTAACCTAGGAAATAGTCCCATTAAGTTTATTCAAGATAACATTTTCAGTCAACTGGATTCATCCACACGCTGTTTCTTTAAACTATGGAGAAATATACACCCATGGTATTTTTTTTTTATTAATAAGACCATCTTTGAAACATTCAACAGAGTGAAGAGACAACCCACAGAATGGAGGAAAATATTTGCAAACTGTATATCTCATGAAGGATTAATAACCAGAATATATAAGGAGCTCAAACAACTGTACAGAAAAAGAAAAACTAATAATATGATTTTAAAATGGGTGAAAAGATCTGAATAGACATTTCTTGAAAGAAGACATACAAACGGCAAACAGGCATATGAAAAGTGCTCAACGCCATTGATCATCAGAGAAATGCAAATCAAAACTACAATGAGATCATCTTATCCCAGTTAAAAAGGCTTTTATTCAAAAGACAGACAACAGCAAATGCTGCCAAGGATGTACAGAAAAGGGAACCCTGGTACACTGTTGGTGGGAATGCAAATTAGTACAACTACTATGGAGAACAGTTTGGAGGTTCCTCAACAAACTAAAAATAGAGCTACCATATGTTCTAGCAATCCCACTACTAGGTACATAACTAAACGAAAGGAAATTGTCATATTGAAGAGATATCTGCATTTCCATGTTTATCACAGCACTATTCACAATAGCCAAGATTTTGAGGCAATCTAAGTTTCCATCTACAGATGAATGAATAAAGAAATTATAATACATTCACACAGCGGAGTACTATTCAGCTATGAAAAAGAATGAGATCCTGTCATTTGCAACAACAAAGATGGAAGTGAAGGATATTGAATTATGAGAAATAAGCCAGCCACAGAAAGACAAACATTGTATGTTCTCACTTACTTGTGGAAGCTAAAAATGAAAACAATTGAACTCATGGAGATAGAGAGTAGAATGATAGTTACCAGACGCTGGGAAGGATAATGGACAGGGGAGCAGAGGGGATGGTTAATGGGGACAAAAATAATAGGTATATAGAATGGATAATATCTAGTACTTGAAAACACAACAGAGTGACTACAGTCAACAAAAATTTATTATACATTTAAAAATAACTGAGTTTAATGGTATTGTCTGTAACGAAAAGAAAGGATAAATGTTTGAAATGACAGATACCCACTTACCCTGATATAATTATTATACATCATAGGCCTGTATCAAAATATCTCATGTGCCATATAAATATATACACCTACTATGTGTGCACAAAAATTAAAAATAAACAATTTTAAAACACAGATTACCAAAAGCAAAATAATGTGATTTCATAGGAATGTACAATAAGCATTTGACCATTTCCTTTTGTAGGGAATTTTTGTTTTTTCCACTTTTTGTACAATTATACTGAAAGTTGCAAAAAACATTAAACGAATAAAAAACAAGACCATCTTTGTTCTATATGGTCAATGATCTGTGACAAGGTATGTGATAGGATAATATAGGACTTTAGTTTTTTGCCCAAAATTCCTCCCAAACTAAATTGCAATTTCTTTTCCTCAAAATGAAACCTAAATTTTTTCTAAAAATGATTATTATAGACATTGTGTTTTGCATATACATATACATGGAAGAAAATATTTGCAAACCGTACTTCTCATGAGGGATTAATAACCAGAATATATAAGAAGCTAAAAAATTCTACAGAAAAAACTAATCATTTCATTTTAAAATGGCAAAATATCTGAACAGACATTTCCCAAAAGCAGATATAGAGATGGCAAACAGGCATATCAAAGGTGTCAGCATCACTGATGGTCATTTATATACACAAGAAAATAATTACATGTAATAAAATATGAGTCAGATTTAAAATATTTACATAGTCTTGTTCTATATTTCACTCACAAATTCTATTAAATATGTGAAACATATGGTGAAAAGAAGTTACAAGTCTCAATTTATGACCACTTCTCAGAATTCTACAATAATCCCAATGTCAGCCTTAACTGCTAAATGTTGAAAATCTGTTTTACTGTTTGTGGGAGTGTAAATTAGTTCAACCATTGTGGAAGATGGTGTGGCAATTCCTCAAGGATCTAGAAATAGAAATACCATTTGACCCAGCAATCCCATTACTGGATATATACCCAAGGATTATAAAACATTCACTCATAAAGACACATGCACATGTACTTTTTTTACGGCACTGTTTACAATAGCAAAGACTTGGAACCAACCCAGATGCCCATCAACGATGGACTGGATAAAGAAAATGTGCCACATATACACCATGGAATACTATGCAGCCATAAAAAGGATGAGTTTATGTCCTTGCAGGGATGTGGATGAAGCTGGAAACCATCATTCTCAGCAAACTAACACAGGAACAGAAAACCAAACACCACATGTTCTCACTCATAAGTGAGTGTTGAACAGTGAGAACACATGCACACAGGGAGGGGGACATCACTCACCAGGGCCTGTCAGGAGGTGTGGGGGGGTTAGGGGAGGGATATCAGGGAGTGGGGGGATTGGGGAAGACTAACAGGAGAAATACCTAATGTAGATGATGAGGGCATAGATGTGGCAAACCACCATGGCACATGTATACCTGTGTAACAAACCTGCACATTCTGCACATGTACCCTAGAACTTAAAGTATAATTTAAAAGAAAAAAATCTGTATTAGTGTTAGTGAGTGTTCCACCAAAATTTGCTGATGTGTGAATCAATCCTAAGGCATTTTCATTATCAATGATCATTTTTACAAATTGTTTTTTACTTGTCTTACACTGTGTGGTACTCCTTTTCTCTTTTCAATTATTCTTCATGTAAACTTCAGTATTTCAGCCATCAGCACATTTATCCCATTGAAAGATCAGTAAAATTCAGGAAAAAGGAAGCTGTATTTGGAAATGTAACCATCATTTCACTGTCAAAATAAGTGGCTTAATATCTTAAGAGCTATTTAAACCTCTCTCAGCTTTAGTCTTTTCATCTCTAAATAGTATTTATTTGTGGGATTATTTTAAGGATAACAAAACAGTTTCTATTTAATGAAGTCTTAGGTGTGTCAGGCACATTGCTACCTACTTGATTTCTCATGTAATTCCCACTTTTCTGAAAGGTTATACTATAATTAGTCCTTATTTTACAGGTGAGGAAACTGTTGAGACTGAGATTACACAGATTAGATGCTTAATTATATTTAGTAAATTATATATAGATTATCACATACAAAATAAAAATGAGGATTTTTAATGGATTTTGGAGAAATAGAATTGGCATTTAGTTCAACTTCCATATGTGTTATTCAGGGTTTTCCAGAGAGACAGACACAATAGGCTATACATATATAGAGAGATTTATTTAGAAATTGACTTACATAATTGTGGGAGCTGACAAGTCCAAAATTATTAGGGCAAGCTGACAGGCTGGAGATGCAGCTAAGAGTCTTGCATCTGAAGGCTAGAAACTAAGGCAGAATTTCTGTGTTGCAGTCTGCAGGTAAAATTTCTTCTTTTCTGGGAAATCTGTCTTGGCCTTCAGCAAATTCAGTGCATTATGGAGGATTATCTTTACTTAACTGGTGGTAAATGTTAGTTGCAACTAAAAAACAGCCTTAGAGTAATATCTACACAAGTGTTTGACCAAACAACTGAGTACCATGATCAGCTGTGTTGACATATAAAATTATTCATAATCAAATATTTGATTTTTTAAAAAAGAAGTCTCATAGTGTCCTATTTACAGGCAGCCTTGGATATGTTACTCAAAGCCAGATCATCTGATTTGAGAGTCCACAAGTTTATGACTCTGATACATAACTAGAAAACATGTAACAATGCCTTGCATGGTGCTTGTACAAAATGACAGTAAATAAATCTTGGTTGAATCTGAGTTCAAGTTAGATTCTGGGTAGTTTCCAAGAGGAAACTCAACCATGCTCTTGCTAAGTAATGTTTCCCTCAACATTCTCTCATCCTTCTTTTCCCCTTTTTATTGCTCTGTGTAATTTTTTCCACTGGTTTCTCCCTTATCTTATTGAAAAGCTGCCCTTTAAATTTTATTTTGAGCTTCCATATTGGAGATCCTCAAATCAAAAATCTCTCAAATATGCTACCAGTAGAAAACTGTTCAAGATGGCAGGTAATTTTTTATATGCCTTCATAGTTGTCTTATATTCTCTTTTCCATGAAATGCTCATTTCATTTTCTAGATCAATCTATGTGTGAAATCAATATGTAGAAAAAGGAATATACACAAAGAAAAATGTAACTTCATGTAACATCCTAACACATGTTTAAAAGTGTGGACTTAATTACCTAAGATCATTTCAGGAAAGTTAGGTCTCTGCTACCTAAGATTTCCCATCTGTAAAATGACGATTATAAAGTAATACAAATCAAAGGACTGTAATGAAGACTCAGTGATATGATAACTACTGAATGTATAGAATAGCACACGGCAAATAACAGGTGCTCTGTAGATGAAGAAATGTTTTTATAAAAGTATAATTAATGGGGTACAAAAAGATAGCTTATGCATTTTCTAGTTTACTCCTTCAGAAAAGCATCTTAATCTTGAAAAATAGTAAGCAACCTGAAAGAAGTAGCGGAGGATACCATCTGCTCTGCCCAGTGATTTTTAAAACGACTTCTTACAACAGTGATTTCCAAATGACATTCTATAGTCTAGTAGCAATCTGTGACAATGCTCTGTTTATTCTGGTCAAAGGCAAATGGGAAAATTAAGGGGGGGCGGTGTGTAAGTGTGTGTGTAAATTGCCAACTCTTCATTCTTGAGAAAGACTCTTTTCATTCTGAGATGATAACCCCACTAAGCTTTTTGGTGTTATATTTTGGTTTTTAATGATAAAATAATTAGATAGTAGCTGATGTTTTTAAAATGTTGTTATGCAGTTAATTTAAAGGTTGGCAACACTATGTTTGTACTCATAACATTTCTTTTTAATTATCCTGCTTTGCAAAATCAAATGTCTGCAAATCACTGCCTGAGGAAGCAACCACTTCTTTGGTCTGGCCAGGGCTCTAATACGACTGTGCAGTGTTGGGAAGGGGTGTGATGTGTGAAGCAAGACTACAAAACAGCAGACCATTTCTATGTGTTATACACAAACAGGTTAAAAGTATGAGGGAGAAATACTTCACTTACAAAGCACTTTACTTTTCTGTATCAGAGTAACAAATAACCACACAATTAGCAGCCTAAAATAACACACACTTATTTCCTGCCATTTTTTTTTTTACAAATCAAGAGCCCAGGTATAGCTTAACTGGGCCCTCTCTTCAAGATCTGACACAGTCATGAATTATCGGCTGGGTTGCATTTTCATCTGTAGGTTTGATTGGGGAAAACTTTTCTTCTGCTTTCATTCAAGTTGTTGTCAAAATTAATATCGTTTTGGTCTGTGTGGCTGAAAGCCTCCACCCTTTGCTGATTGGAGGCTACAGGCTGACCTCAGGGCCCAGAGGCCAAGCATAGTTCCCAGGCGCTACCCACAGTTCCCTCTAATGCAGGCTTCCTCGACATGACTGCTTGCGTCATCAAGCCAGCAAGAAGACTCCCTCCTATGTAAAGTCTCTAACCTCAGCAAAGGCCTAGTTCTTTTTGTAAGGACTTTTACCTAATTCAGTCACACCCGCCCAGGATAATTTCCCTTTTGACTAACTCAAATCAACCTATTTGACATCTAAATTGCATACTGCAATATCCTTTCACCTCTACCATATTTACTAATGAGAAGTTGTCCATACTCAAGGAGAGGGCATTGATTACACAGATAATGAATATAAAAGATCAAGGTAGAGGAGAAAGGGGCATGCAGGCCACTCCAGGTTTTGCTGCCACAAAAAGAATTAAATATATTTTACTGTGTATTTAAAGGTAGCACTGGCAACATAGGGAGATTCTGTCTCTACAAAAAATTAAAATATTAGCTGGGCATGGTGGCACATGCCTGTGGTCCCAGTTACTCAGGAGGTGGAGGTGGGGGGATGACTTGGGCCCAGGAATTTGAGGCTGCAGTAAGCTGTGGGAGGTGCTGCACTGCAGCCTGCACTCCAGCCTGGGAGGCAGAGTGAGACCTTGTCTCAGTAATAATAATAATAAGGTAGCATAGTGGGAACACAAGCAGTAGCACTAAAGTACTCTGGATTCTAGTCTTGACTGCCACTTATTAGTTGATTAGACAGACTGGTTAGCACATTAAGTGTTTTAGTTACAAAATGCAATAAATACAAATCCTGAACTAAAAAAATATTAAGATTTCCATACAATGCCAAAGTGCAGTGATTATAGGATCTTCATCTGAGGCTTCAATCTGTAAGAACAGATAATGTGTTTCTATGGCTGAATGCAAAGATTAAGTTAAAAGTGCTGCTTCTTTTATTTTAAAATAATCTAATAGACTATAACTAATCAAGAAAAACTACAGAGAGCCTTACAGGATTTGTCCTCCTTTTTCAAATAGGCAAAATGTGAAGGAACGTACCCTTGATTTTCAACTTCAGGTATATTATTTCCTTCAGAATTTGGATAAAGTTGAATGGGTCAATTTAAAGTCTGAATCATTTGGATCAATGTTGCTACCTATGCTCAGAGAAAAATGAGAATGGGAACATATATTAATTTATTAGAACTGTTTTTCCATATTTCTGTAATGGAATGAAAGGAAAATAGCATATTATTTCTTGTAGAATTACAAGACCCCTTATGTAAAACTGGCTTTATGAAAATCACATTGATTTACTCCTTGACAAGTTGGCATCTTGGAATTGCATAAATTGCTTCTCCAACCTCTGTGTAAATCTAGAGAATCAAGTGACGCCAAAACAGAATCTAGCTAATTTAAGTCAATATTTCCTTGTGAATAAATAAAATGCTGAGAGTTATGAAGCTCAGCTGTTCTCGTGAGCTCTGCTGACACTTGAAATACATGACTGATTCCTCAAGGACTTTTTGCATGGAAGAAACAACTAGGGAAATATTTTACAGTAAAGTGTTGATTTACTTTAAACTCTGTTTTCTCACAGACAACTAGGAGAAAGCCTTTTTTCTTTTAATTTTACGTATTCTTTTTCTCCACTGGTGAAATAATAAGCGATAGATGATCCTCAAGCTGACATTACACAATAGCTAGATGATTGAATCTGGCACTGCTGTAGTGAACTCACTTTTATACTGACCCTCTTCCAGTGCTGCTAGGATTGGTTTTGTATAATACCTGAGCTTCCTATATTAAATAAAGAGGTATAAACGCTTCTTTCATCTTTACATTCTAACACTACCTTTGTAAACTCAATTCACAATGGTTGAGTTTAGAAGGTGATGAGTCAGGCACTACACTGATCACTACAAGAAACTAGATAATTGGCATTTAATAAAAGAGTTCATAACTGTGCTGGCTTGATGGCCTCAATACAAGGCTGGAGCCAGGAATCTAGGGTTGTTATTAAACAGCTAAGGTAGCATCATGATAACTCTTCTTGCTTTGAATCTGTGTTCACTGCATTCTATCAGTAATGCTTTGAGTTGATAATATTTTCACTGTAATCTCATTCCTTAACATTAACCACTTTTTTCTTTTCACAGAACAGCTCATTCTAGTCACAAAGACCTTTAAGTCATTAATGTATGAAAGCCAATTTCTTGAGTGTGAATACTACTGTGGCTAATTTATTTTCTTTATACTTTTATTTTTTTGCTCTTTAAATAAGCATTACCTTATAAATAAAGGTACTTTTTCAATTTTGAAAAACTTAATTAATTTGAGGCCATTTTCATTTAGCAATGGTATTTAAAGGTCTTAATATTTCACTAAATTAGTTCTCATCTTGGGAATTTAAAGTTCCACTTTGAGAAACCTTTAAGCATTGCAGTATTTTTAGACCCGCCCTCAGGTTTTCTCATGCACTGCCATCTTATTGAATAAAAGCATGTTCTTAATTTGTTTTTTCTTAAGTGGTTGCTTTCTATTTTCCTTTGTATTTATGAAATCTTACTACAGAATTGGAGACAATGAAACTATTCGCCTGTCGCCCTGAAATTATTTTTTAAATGTCCAAATATTTTCCCATAAAGAAATTTTGTAAAACATAAGTTGCGAGATAAAGATGAGAAAGACTTTAATGTGGTATCCTAGCAATGAAGTGTTAAAAGTGACACAAAAGCAGCTACTAAAATACTAGATGATAGTGAAGGTCAGAAGCTTTAAAAGAAATCCGAGGATTGCATAAGCATTATTCATGGAACATAAAATGACATAGCTTCTCAAAGAAACATCAATTTCTCATAAAACTAAACAAGTAATTACAATGCAACCAGTAATTGCGCTCATGGGCATTTATCCCAGGGGAGGAAAAACCTATGTTTACACAGACCTGTACATCAGTGCTCAAAGAAGCCTTATTCCTAATAGCTAAACGCTGTAAGCAGCCTAGATGTCCACTTCAATGGGTAAATGGATAAACAAACTGTGAAACTCCATTTCATGGGCTAGTACTCAGTAACAAAAAGGACAAAAAAAAATCAATACACTCAACAACGAGGATGAATCTCGAGAAAATTATGCAAGTGAAAACTAAAAGAAAAAGAAAAATCTAAAAAAGGTTACAGATTAAATTTATTTATTTATATAATTTTAATGACAAAATTATAGAGGTGGAGAGCACAGCAGTGTTGCCAGCGGTTAGGAACCAGTAGCTGGGAGAGGTGGGGAAGAGAAAAGCCCACGTGGTTGAAAGGGCAACACGAGGAACCCTTGAGGTAATGGAACCGTTCTATATCTTCCTTCTAGTCTTAAATACACAAAGCTACATGAGATAAAATTGCAGAGGACTAAATAAACTCACACGCAAACACACACACAAGTACACATACAACCAAGAAAATCTAGACAAGATCAATAGATTGTATTGATGTCAATATTCTGGTTCTGAGATTGTGTTACAGGCTTGCAAGATGTTACCACTGAGAGAAACTGGACAAAACCTGCTTGGTATCTCTCTGTGTTATTTCTTACAACCATAAGCAAATCCACATTATAACAAAATAAAAATGTTAATTTTGAAAATTCAAGGGTTTTTACTAATTTAAAATGTCCTTACAAACCTTGAAGCATAAGAATATATAGAAGATAAGTACCTGCCAAGAAAAGGAGAAAACCTTGAGAGGAAGAGGTACACTTGACTAGAGCTCACGATATACTCATACCTCTGAAACACGGTGCACTATTATGACACACACAACATGAAAAATAAGTAAATATTAATAAAAAAGGTCAATGACTCAGACATAAACATAAATACACAAAGAATTCAGACATAAGCCTTAGTGTTTTAAAAACTTAATTATTAACTTCTATAATACATACAAAAATATAGTTGACATTTTTTGCAGTATTATGACTTTTTGTTTATTTTGTTTTGTTTTTGTTTTTTGAGACAGAGTCTCACTCTTATTGCCCAGGCTGGAGTGCAGTGGCACAATCTCAGCTCACTGCAACATCTGCCTCCAGGGTTCAAGTGATTCTCCCGCCTCAGCCTCCTGAGTAGCTAGGATTATAGGTGCATGCCACCAGGAAGGGCAAATTTTTAAAAAATTTTTAGTAGAAATGGGGTTTTGCCATGTTGGCTGGGATGGTCTCGAACTCCTGGCTTTAGGTGATCTGCCCACCTTGAGGATTTACAGGCACGAGCCACGGCGCCCAGCCAGGACAAGTTTTAATAGTGATTAGCACATAATCCTTTACTTAAACCTGATAAATTAAAACGACAGAAATTTATTTTCTCATGGTTCTTGAAGTTCTGGCCAATAAAACAAAATCAGAGACACTGAGTCAAAATTAAGGTGTCAGCCAGGTCACACTGCCTCCCAAAGTTCTGAGAGAAAACCCATTTCATTTTTCTTCCAGCTTTGGATAGCTACCCCATGGGCAGGCTTATGACGGAATCATTTCAATCTCTGCCTTTGTGGTCCTGTCTTGTCTTTTCTTTCTCTGAATCTTCCTCTGCCTCTCTCTTACAGGTATACCTGAGATCACATTTGGAGTCCACTCAAGAACCCAGTATAATCTCCCTCCTTGCAAGTTCCTTAATTTACTCACATCTGCAATAATTTTTTTTTCCTTTGGCCATGTGAGGTCACATTCATAATTCCCAGGATTAGGATATGAATATCTTTTGGGAGACCATTTTTTAGCCTACCAAATAACTATGCAATTTTATTCCAATTAATTTGAAAATTTAATTAAAAGATGGTCAAATTTTTAGAAAATCACAGTCTACCAAAACGAACATAAGAAAAAGATAGAAAATATGACTTGCCTTAATTTTTTTCTAGAAATTAAATTTTTTTAGAGAGTAAATATGTTTTTTAATGCCTTCTCATGAAAAAAAAAATGTCTGGTCAAGGTGGCTTTACCCTAGTGATTTCTTTTAAACATAAGAAGTAACACCAATCTTACACAAAATCTTCCAGGGATTAAAAAACAAAAAAGGACACTTCCTAACTGATTTTATGAGAGTAGGGTAATATTAATACCAAAATCTTGGTACAAATACAAAAAAAAGCATTAACTTGAATCATTTTCATGAATGCAGTTGCAACAATCATAAATGATACATGTATAAACTGAATCCCTCCAATGATATATATATGTAATATATATACATTCAGTCAATTGAATATATATATTATATATATAAATTCTTTCAATCACATATATAACAATAGCTAACATGTATTGAAAACTTACTTTATATACCAATGTTGTTATGCTTTACATGCATATTCTTATATAATTTTTACCATTAACTTATGAATTAGGCACTATATTTAAACCCATTTAGCAAATAAGACAACTGAGATATGGTGAGCTTAAATGAATTATGTTTATACATTACATTAATTAATGGCATAAACAGATTCCACTAATGAGAACTACTGGAAAAACTCTGGAAGCCTTCCTAGACATGAATGTATCATTTCAAGGAAGAGAATGTGACTTGTGAGGGAAAGTGTGTAGTCTAAAACTCTGATCTAAGCCACCATCATCTCACTCCTGACTAAATGCCCTTCCTCCATCATAGCCTATAATTCCATAATGTATTTTCACCCATGGTGAGAAGAGTAAGTCTGTGCATTATAACCCAGGTATTGTCACTCTTTTGCTGAAAAGCCCTGTCAGCTTCACGTTGCACTTGGATGCCTTTATGATGGTTTACAAGGTCCTACACACTTGACTGTGTATCTTACTCCTACTTCCCTGTTTCATCACATGACAGCTACACTGACCTCCTTGGGGTTCCTCAAACATGCTAATACAGTCCAGCCTCCTTGGCAATGCACTGGCTATTCAATCTTCACAGAACATGCTTCCCACAGATATTGTAGATCTCCCTCCCAGTGGAACCTTATCAATTTCTCTCATTGTCACTAGAACAAAGTCTACCCTGATCTCTCTATTTAAAGCATAATCCTCCAAACCCAAGGCACACGTCTTCACCCTATTCTTATTTGTTTCCATAACACTATCACTTCCTAACACACTTTTTAATTAACTTGCTTAATATGTTTATTACCTAGCTCTGCCCAGTAGAACTGAAAGTCTAATAGGGAAGAGATTTTTGTTGAATTTATACACTGTTATATCCCAGCTCCTATGGGAATGCCTATTCCATGTAAATACTCAATGAATATTTATGATCGATTCTTTAGCCGAAAGTTCAGGCATATGAAAAATGAATCTGTATTTGAGACTGATTGTTCAGAGAATAGGAAATTCAATTGCTCCTCCATAGTTCTGTGCATTTGTTTTAAAATTTGAAATTGGATAACATTCTATTGTATCTTCATGGTTGCTGTCTAGATCCATGAACTATTTGCTTATTTCAGTATTAATTTCTTCTAAATCCTATATTCAAGTGGCTTCTCTGAACACAAATGTCTAGTGTCTTAATGAAGCATTATTACCATGATGATTTTTAAGTCTGAATGAATGTCCATACTAACTGTGCAGCTTCACACCACAGATTGCAGTCAACTGAGATCACTGGCCTAACAGTATTCAGTTCAGAGTCTCAGTCATCTTTAAAGAAAGCAATGGAAATTTATTTGGTGTGGGACAGTTTTTGAATATAATGGACTTTTTTATCCCTTGATGTTGTGTGCCATGTCCATCAATGTCAGACAGAAATAGTCTGACCTTGAAATGTTTGGTCCTGGTGCCATGGATGAACTGAATCAGATCAATCAAATAGCTGATTGGATCATTGTGTGACAATCAGTTCTCAAGATGACCCAAGAAAAGACAACATGGAACAGTGAATTCTCTGACTACATAAAATATAACTATAGATTACCTTATAAAGAAATCCTGATGACCTATATACAAATTACCCAACAGACTATTCTATGATAGAGTGGTCTGAAGCAATGCGGATGACATCCCTATTTTTAATTCAGCTAAATATAGTCACTTTAAACACAGATGAACACAAATAGCAATACAAACAATATACATGTTGAAACTACAGATGCTGAGAAAACGTATAAAATCCATTTCTTATGCCTTAAGGTTTTTAAAGCTTAGTTATATAAATTATTTTTCTAAAACATGATATATAACAATTTGTATATTGTGGTTTATTATCAGCACAATATGAAACTAATTAAAGCCATCAGCTGATTTTTTTTTGCTAAAATTTGCATCTAACTTGTATATATTTTAAAACCATGTGACAGTAAATAAAAGTAGGATTCAGCAAAGCTTTCATTGAATTAATACCATGTCATATAAAATAGAAGACTACTTTTCTTGAATTATTGCAAAACCTCATCATACCTAAGCTATACTTCTCCGGTGACCTGGCAAAAGTGATTTAGACTAGGAAAACTTCCAGATACTTGTTATCAATCTGATTCCAGCACATCTTTTCTTTTAGCATATCTGAGGAACGCAAAGTCTTCCAGATACTAGTGTTTATTGAACTACTTCTTAAACATGTCTAGTCATAAGATAGATACGTTTAATATGCATGTGGTTTGTCATTCACTGTATGTTTTTGAGCCCTGCTCTATGCAAGGCTTTTGCTCTGAGTGCTAAGAAATCAGCAGTAAACAAGACAGCCTAAGCTATATTAGAGAAGAAAAAGTTTTTTAAAATGAAAACAAAATTACAGATTATAGATGAGTTGAAATAAATGAATAAGATAACATACTACAGTACTTGGAAACAAGCTTGGATAGGATAGGGGAAGGATTTTCTCTTATCCTGAGTCACCTGTGAGGGCTAAATCCTAATGAATTGAAGAGGATCATTTCAGTGAAGGTAGAACTTTAACTTCTAAATCATCATTCTGCTATTTACTTTCAAAAGCAATTTTTACCCTCTTAGGCATGAAGGATTACACTGACTTATAGAATTACACAATGCTAGTACTGGAAATCACCTTCAAGTTTATCTACTGTTTAGTTCTATCTCATTTTAAAGATGAGATTCCTAATGCCTAGAAAGTAGGGTTTTATGAAAATTTACCAATGCTAGTTTGAAGTAGAGCCATGACAAATGTTGGGATCTCTCGAATCCTAGCTGAATGTTCATCCCTCTTAAACAGAATCTAGGTATCCAGGCTAGCATTCCATCAATAGGAAAACCGAAGACATGCTGCCCAGATAAAGTTAGGCTAAGGATGACCATGGGAAGCCCCTATCCACTGTAACATTACATTTCTCATACATGGGACCTTTTCTCCAATAAATTCAAATACTTTCTGGCAAGTGATCACATTTATATTACTGCTTAAAACACCCCCGTGAGATAAGCAGAAGTTCTTTATTTCTGAAGTTTATGAGCTGCCTGGGATGACAAAATAGGCCACATGGTGCCTATTAAAATCAAGTCAGGAAACTCATTGTAGATAAAGGTAGAAACCAAATGATGGATATAAGCAGCCATACGATATTTACATTGTAACATGACATTTCAAATTGCTCAGGCTGTTTTCACTATTGGCATAATTATTCATCCACTGAAACAGACATTCAGTTCTTCCTGCTAAATCAGCTAATTTTTGGACCTTATTTTCTCAAGCATAATTAGATAGATGATAGATAGATAGATAGACAATAGATAGACAGATGGAGAGATAGGAACGATAGATAGAAAAAAGATAATGCCTGTTTTTCTGTGTGGGTGGGATAATGGGGATATGAAGAAAGCTTGTGATTGAAAAGAAATTAAGAAAGATACAAATCTTGAAGCAATAATTAGTTTCTTCCATCAGTCACAAGGTATGTAAATGAATTATTAGTTGCACCAGTTATTTATGGCTAACCGGTTGTTTACTAGTTAGTCGTGTCCATGCAGTGTCCATGTAGTGTCTTATCAGCTGTTTAATATTTTTTGTATCTCCCCTGGTTATTAAAATGACAGTCAAACTGTGCTTTGAAGTGTAATTCTACCTGTTTTATCTTAAGTTTTTGTGACACTATACTCAAGACCACTTATGGTATTGGAAAATAGTATAAGAAATTTTATGCTGCTAACTAAACTTGAACTTCAACTATTGGAATATAAAATAAGGAGATGAGAGCACAAGACACTGGGGTTAATTTGATGAGAAAAGGCATTGGATGAGGGAGAAATATTTGTAAAGATGCTTGGTTTATTAACGTTTCATGTTCAGAGGCATCTTTTAATTTCTACTCCTGCAGTCAATTCTTGGTGTCCATTATCTCCCAGAGCAGTGGGGTTCGGCATGTTTTCTTTGAACTTGCCAGGGATTCTGTTTGAAAGGGATTATTTGAGTTTGACAGCTGGGAGCAACCCTGCCTCTCTACAGGAGGATAGAAGAGCTGTTTATTTGACCAGCTGAGAGAAGTGTACACAGAGGCAGACCTGCTAGTGCCACTGGGTCCCAAGGCCCTCACTAAGATACAGAATAACAGCTGTTTGCTAGAGTGAACAGATCAGAGGATTTTCATTTAATAAATTGGTGCTCTTCTTTTATTAATTTTTTACTGGAGTCTGACTTCATGTCCTGCTGTGACCCTTTCTGCTGACATTTTTAAGGGTAGTCAAACTAGCCAATAATCTAAGCCACAAGTGGACAACCTTGGGGTGTATTAGAAATATTAGAAGGCTCAGGCTATCCCTGGGCAAAAAGAAAAGGAGGGAGGCAGCTACAGTAACTGCTCTGAAGCTGAAGAAGTCGAATATACGCAATAGTGTAGTTCTTACAGAGTCTTCATTGTCTTGTTTGTTGCCATTATTTTTAAACAGGATTCTAAAGTCTAAGCTACATGTCCAAAAAAGGTTATTCATTGAAACAGAAATGGGAAATTGCATTCGGAATGTATTGTATTATGAATGCAAGAAATACACTGTCAACAATTTTATTCACATGCTTTGTCTCTTTTCTTTTGTGTTGTAGTATAACACATAGAAAAACACACAAAACAAATTTACAATCAAAGGAATTTTTCTAAAATGAATAGCCCACATAACCGTGATGAACGTAGTCGGTACCCCGTCAGTCTCACTTTTGTCTCGTTCCTGTCAGTAACCCTGTCCTTACTCCCTAGAAGTAGACACTATCCTAATGGCTATCATCAAACTTCAGTTATGCTTGCTTTTGAAATGTATAGTAATGAAGTTATTTCAGTATGTGTGCTTTTGTATTTGGCTTTTTAAAGCATTCTGATTGTGAGATTTCACATTGTTGCAAGTAGCTGTCATTTGCTTTTTTTAAAAAAAATTATTGCTAATAGGATTCTATCATAGGACTATTCTGAAAAATTTGTTTTGTCCATTGTAATACTGTTAGACATTTTAATTACACCACATATTAACACATGTGACATATGGCACTGTTGATGATTTTGATTTTAGCCATTAAAGTGAGTAGGTTATGACACTTGATGAATACCTTTCCTCATTAATAACCAGAGAAACAGTTTCTCTAATTAAATGCCTAGTCAAATATCTTGCCTTTTTTTTTTCTGTTGGGTTGGCTTTTTTCTTAGTTATTCCCAGGATATCACTATATACTGTCTGTCTATTATTTATGTGAAAAATATCATCTCCTAGTCTGTATCTTGCCACTTTATATTTCTTAATTTCTTTCATTGAACAGAAATTCATATTACTAAAACCTAATTAGTCCAATTTTAAATTAATCTATTTTTATGTTTAATGTATTTAAACATAAAAATGCATTGTTTAATATGCAATATTAAACATATTGCATATATGTTTAATATATGCAATAGACATTGCAGAAATTTTTCTTCTGTCCTCAGATTCTGAAATTATTTTCATGTGTTATTTTCTAGATTTGTTTGACTATAACATTAGGACGTAAAATTCTTCTAGAAGTGATTGTTTTATGATGTGACATAAGAGTCAGATTCATTTATTAAGAGTTTTCATTTCCCACTGCTCTGCTGCCCTCTTGTCATAAATCACCTCTCTGTGTATCCGTGGGTCTCCTACTGGCCTCTGCTGGTTCCACTGGTCAATTTTCCTATCCATAAACCAATGTCAGTTTTAGTTAATGTAGTTTTAAATTAATCCTTGATATCTGATAAAGTGAGTCTTTTCCCCTGGCCCCCTATTCTGCATCAAAAACAGTTTAGCTATTCCTAGCATTTGCATATAAATTTTAAAGTCAACTTACCAAGTTTCAAAAATACATACAAGCAAAAAAAATTTAGATTTTATTAGGATTGCATTAAATTTAGGAAATAATTTGCAGAGCATTTACATCTTTACAATATTGAATCTTTCCAATAATAAACATGGGGTAACCTTCCATTTATTTAAGTATTCAGTTTCTCTTCAAAAGTTGACTACTTTATGTGTAGGGGCCCTATCCATTTTTATTACATTTATTTTGTGCATTTAAAAATGTTTGCTCTAAGTTATTTATTTCATTTTTGAATATTTGTGAAAAATACAATTTTTATATATTTACCTTGTATCTAAGAACCTTGCTAAATTCATTTATTGACATTTCATCTTTATATATATACAAAATGATATATTCTTCTATTAATAATATTTTCTATCTTTTTGGCATCATTAATTTTTAACTTTTACTGTCACATGTGCTTAAGAACATACATGTTCTTCCAAGAATGGTTTCAGCAGCACTGGATAAGTTTTCATACGTGCTATTTTTTAATTTACTTTCTGTTTCCAACTGTGTTCATTGAGAGTTCTTTATGCCTGGGTTATTTTCTGTTTTTTTTTTTTTTTTCATTTTCTTTTTCACATTGATTTGACATACTTATTCTCTGTCTATATCCTTAGCCTGAACTGACCTCTGCCTTGAGGGTTCCTATGTCTTGTAACACCTCTCACTGGCCTCATAAGCCCTGAGACTTTTTCTGGAGTCATTTATTTCTTACCTGGTCTGAGCCATATTATGGGTCATTTCAGTGGTGTACACATTAGGTCCTTGTAGTTGGCTGCCTGCTGGCCCTGTGCTACCTGCAATGCACGTTTTTCCTCATGAGTAGTCCTAATGGAAAACGTACTGACTCTACTATGATTTCTAACTTACCTGGGTCCTTAGCGCTGCCCAGCGTGCTTTCTGTTCTCTCCTTGTACTTTCTTCATGTTGGATAACTCACAGCCTCTGTTCCAAACTTTCAATTCTAGAGCCACCAAGTCTTCCTCTGTCTCTTCTCTGGTTTAAATTCCTTCAAATCCCCTCGGCTCTGGCTGAGATGTTTTGGGCACTTAACTGTATTTCCACTGTAAGTGTATTATAATTCTTCCTCATTATCTCTTCCTTTGCTCTATCTTCAGAGGAAGCACATTGTCTTCTTTTCCCAAAGCTAACTTTGCTGTCATCCATTACTTTATGATGTGTTTTTTTCACAACCCCTCTAACTTTAAGATTTTCTTTTCCTTTGTTTAAAAACTCCTTATAATATTTCTCTTACCTGTATTATGATTATACATAGAATTTATCTTCTAAGTCACCTCTTCAGGGGATTTTGCCAGTCCAATCCAAATTCACACAAATCAGAACCAATACAGATTATCACTGCTCCTTTTATGCTTCATGGATCATAACACTGCATAAGACACTGCTGTATCCCAACTTACTTCTCTCAGTTGATGGGTGAAATTGTGACTCCATCATAGACCATGTTGCTTAAAAACCTAGTCATAAGTACGAGCCCTAATTCCCTCTTTATATACTGTCTGCAATATTTAAATACTTATTTATTTGGAAGACTCTTTCCAAACATGGTAAAGTAGATAATAAGTGTTTAAGGAGTCCTATGAATTATTTTTTCCTATAATCCCATTTTAGAATAGTCTTTGTAAACAATAGAGAATTGAAATCTTTGTAAATATCAGGAAATCCTACAATAAAAGAAGGTGTGAATAGTGAAAGCTGTTTATTTCTCCTTAAAGATTGTAGCCTATGATTATTTTTATATAATATTTATACTTCTAATTATGTCTTGGGCTAATATTATAATTATTTTCATTCTTTGCATACACCTTGACTAATAACAGCTACTCAGAAGCATGTTGAGTGGCAATAGGAAAATGTTATAATTAAAGATCTAAATTATGCACAAAAAGCTCATAGGTAACAAAGAATCAGGAATCTCATTGATGCTTTCCACATTCTCAGCCACTTTACTCACCCTTACACCTTTCTCATATTATTTGATAATGGCCATATATCCTATGTATGTGGACGTACTTTACTAAAAACTATTACGGTAACATGTCAGATCTGCCCAACCACTTTCTCTCTGAATCCTTTCTCATTCTTCACTTAACAAAATATCCTTAGGAAATTTGATTTTCAGTCTTAAATCTAAAATTTCAGGCTTCATTGTGTCTGGTGGAATCTAAATCCATTTTAAACATATAGTTTTCAAAGTAAAATCCATTTAAACCATCCAGAAAGTTTTATTTTATGTTCATATTAAATTTTACATTATGATAAAATGGAGATGGGCGAGGCTTAACAGCATTGAATTGGATATTCTCCAAGGTCCCTTTTGGCTTAAATATACTTCTATTCTGAGAACCAAAAAATGCCGTTGCCAACACTGACGGTCCCTAGAAAGAATAGACTGCTTAGACTAGTCTTTTGAATGCATTTTAACTTGTTCATTGATTTACTGAGGGAAAAATAATCTTTATATATTAGAAAGGGTGATCTTCTGTTTCCTGCAATCAGATTATCTATATTGCCAACTCTTTAATGTTTATATAGCTATTTGAGGTTATAAAGAGCTTTTCATGGATATTTAATTATCACAACCACCCTATAACAGATCCCCCTGAGGAAAAAGAAAAAAATTAAGATGAGACTGTAAAAACATAAATAATCAAACAGGTGCGAAGAATTAACAGAATCAGGCTTCAGAAGGTGGATAATAAGAAACTTCTGTGAGCTAAAAGAATATGTTCTAACCCAATGCAAAGAAACTAACAACTTTGAAAAAAGGTTTGACGAAATGCTAATGAGAATGGACAATTTAGAGCAGAATATAAATGAATTAATGGAGCTGAAAAACACAATACGAGAAATCCATGAAGTATGCACAAGTTTTAACAGTTGAATTGATCAAGCAGAAGAAAGGATATTAGAGGTCAAAGACCAAATTAATGAAATGAAATGAGAAGATAAGATCAGAGAAAAAAGGGTAAAAAGGAATGAGCAAAATCTCCAAGAAATATGGGACTATGTGAAAAGACCTAATTTACCCTTAATAGGTATACCTGAAAGTGACGAAGAGAATGAATTCAAGTTGGAAAATATTTTTCAGGATATTATCCAGGAAAATTTTCCTAAACTAGCAAGGCACGACAATACTCAACTCCAGGCAATACAGAGAACCCCACAAAGATATTCCTCAAGAAGACCAACCCCAAGACACATCATCGTCAGATTTATTCGGATTGAAATAAAGGAGAAAATACTAAGGGCAGCCAGAGAGAAAGGCCAGGTTACCCATAAAGGGAAGCCTATCAGACTCACAGCAGATCTCTCAGTAGAAACTCTACAAGCCAAAAGAGAGTGGGGGTTAATATTTAATATCCTTAAAGAAAAAAACTTTCAACCCAGAATCACATATCCAGCCAAACTAAGTTTTACAAGCCAAGGAAAAATAAAATTTTTTGCGAACAAGCAAGAACTCAGAGACTTCATTAC